>JBBPJQ010000028.1:0-71393 GCA_038088795.1 Boletus rex-veris
GGCTGTATCTCAATGGTGTGTGAACCAAATCACATGACCCAGGGGGCTTTTCTATAGCCAAGAGTATGTACTATTTATATCATCACCAAAGCTAAGCAGGATTCCCACAGTGCTTGGTGGTGCGCTTTGCACACCACCATCCAGGTTAGTATAGAAAGGGTTTTTGGAGTCACTGTAACAGTTGATGACACCACCACAAAACAAAGTGCTTGAAGGTATGAGCAGCACAGCCAGGTTCTGGTAGCACCTCCAAGAAGAATAAAGAGACCAAGAAATCCTCAGATGCAGAGCTTGGTGAGTATCTATAATTTTCTGTTAGTATTATGTGCCTTGACTGACAAGCATGAAGAACAACTGTTGAAAGATCAGCACTCATTTGTGTATGCATTTTTCAGCCCTGTTCTGAATATTCAGTATATCAACAAGCACTGGTGTCATGCATTCAAATGTCTGGCAAAAGGGTGCCATCACAAAGTATGTTGATTCCTTGACAAAGAGGATAAGGCTTTGACTAGCAATATGTTCAAACACATATATTTGTGTTGGGGTGACAGCATATTGGGCAGTATCGGCAAAACAAAGGACCTTGAAACAGTATGCAACAGCCTTGAAAACTATATTAAAAATAGAATGTTAGCTGTGGCATTTAAGTGTATGAGTAAAGGGAAGGTGATTTACTCACACAGGCAGCATACCTACACTGAGATGAGGTGTGTGCTCAAGTACAACATAACCCATGCTACACAATCAATCTTATCATTCTATACAGCAGAGATAGTGCATTGGGTGGTAGAAAGTCTGCAGCCATTTGAAATCGTGAATGACTACAGATTTCAGTCATTGATGAAAACTGGACACCTGGAATACTAGATACCTCATCCCACCACAGTTTCACATGATGTCTGGCTTGTCTTTGCAAATGTGCAGAAATAAATAGCTAAAATGTTATGGGTTAGTTTGCTTATGACACATAGATGATTAATTGCTAATGTACATACCAGGAATACAAGGGTGAACTCAGCTTCACCACAGCTGCATGAACATCACCCAACCACAAGTCATTTGTGGCTGTAACCATGCATCTAACTCATGTGGGAAAGCCATTAGCAATGATGCTTGATGTGGTAGAGGTTGCTAAGGTATGTGTACAATGTACTTACATATACAACAGAGGTGAAGCAGCCTGAACATGGTGTTTTCTACATGTTATCAACCTTGTGGTAAAAAAATAATCAAGCTATTCAACTATGGTACCCCATCTCTCACCATGGTTATTCCAGCAATGGATTATATCAATGAAACATTTACCACAGGAATGTTAATAAAAAAAGTTCTCAACTTTGCAATTCACACCACCATCTGCCTCACCAAAAAAATCCTCAATCAGTACTATTCGCTGATGGACAACTTCAATTTGTACCACATCACTATGGGTAAGTAGAGTCTCTACCCCAGTTGTCATACTAATTGGCCACCATGATGGATTACAGTTCTTTATCCCCATCACAAACTCAAGTATTTCAAAAGTGCCAGATGGCCAGCTGACTGGATTTACACTGCAAAAGAACTCATGACAGATGCATATAACAATTCCTACACCTCAATTCACATTCTGGATGCCCTCACTAGACCTGGTGCTGATAAGAAACTGGAAGAGACAACACATACCATACAATGAATACCATTATGGCATACTAAACAGCATGCTTATAGGTTAAGTCATCTGACAATGTTTTCAATAACCTATCTTCTCTTGCCAAGCTTGAGCCAAGCAGTTCATCAGTGAGCTAGAGATTTACCTTGCAAGTGATGTCAAGAATGTCGAGGATGGTTTAGCATGATAGATCAACCATGCACACAATCCCCCCAACTTTCTCATATGGCAATTAACCATCTCAGTGTCCCTGGTAAGTTTTTTTATTGTCTAATCTGTTTCAATACTGATTTACATGTCGCTGCTACTTCCATCAATGTGGTGCAACTGTTTAAGTGAGGCCATAACCTCCTCCCACATGTCCATAACTGGGGTTTTTTTTTAAAATAATTACAGTCAAGGAATTGTTATGTAATTATGTAAGCATTTTCAAATGTCATGCATGTCATGGATGGTAGATTGTTCATGTGGGGATTAAGTAAAGTGTTAAGTCCTGAAGTGATCTGGAACCATGATTAAGAAGTAACATGGGTTTGGAAAATTCCAATATGAGAATGAAACACATGGCACCAGATTTACATTTTGCAGATCAGTGAGTTTCACAGAACTATTCTTCTCTGTTATACCTTTAGATACAATGTTACAATCGACCCTGTTCACCTCATTTTCCCAAAATCTTCCTTCTTTTCCCCATTACTAGATCAGTGTTACACTTGCACAATTAGCCCCTATCTAGACAAACTGTTGGTGAATCATTGTCACAATGGTTTGTGTCATGGTCACATTTGCCTACACATGTCACACCTCATAATCATCTCATGCCTTCACAGATATACTTATCTTCCAGTAACATTACAACTCATGTTCATCTCATGGGACCCAGTAGTACCACCTCAATGCTTAGTATAGTATCAGTAGATAAGCACTGCTCAGTCTGTACTCACACACTGATAGTATAAAGACTCTAGTCTTGTTCTTTTGATAGTTTTCCATTCCCAATAGATCCTAGAAGCCTAATGCCTTTATGGTTTCACTTCCTACTGCTTGATTACTATTGATTGTCTTATCTAGCACTTTCCTAGTAAACTCTAGACCCCTATAGAAGTATAGTTGGATTTGATTGTTTCATACAACCCATATATATAAATCAAATATCTACAAGGTTGAAAGGGGTGAAATGAAGCAGAAATCAATGAGATTGTGAAAATTTGGGTTATCAGAGTCTCTCACATCAATTGCTGTCATGCTGAACTTGTGTGTTACCGATATATGTGCAACAGATCACATTGGGTAGATTTCAGAGATCTCCTTGACTGATTGAAACTCCCAGTTCCAGGGGTAAATTAGCCACTGGGGTATAGGAAGCCAAGTGAGTTGTACAAGTACTACCTTGTCAATTTACTGTAGATATTTCGACAAATATTCAATTCGGTTGGAAAGGCATTTTTTCAAGTACAGGATGCACTGCCAAATGAACAGGCAGGAGCCTCTTCTGGATGTAGGCACTTCTTGAAATGCAGATGAGACTGCCACAATTGCTACCAACAAGGATCAAACACCTGCTGTACTGTTGAGAGTAACTGGCTAGGTAGACTATTTACCACAAGTATGAGCTTGGTAGGCCTTTGCAAGCAAAGGTGTTGGCATTGAAAGACAAGCTTAAGCCTGATGAACTCAGGAATATTCCCCACTTGCAGCAGCAGTCAACAGCTTGTTCTGACTTGGGCAAACCCTCTTGAACTGGCACTCCAGCAAGCTCACCATCCTAAAGGTCATGTGCATGGGGCCAACATACCAAGCAAAGGGTGAGCCATCCATCACTTAACCCATTCTAGCAAATGATGTGACAGAAGGAGAGGCATGGAGCATTGCAGTGCTATCAAGACTTTCTATGGATGGTGGTATCAGCCAAAGACCAGAGTGATTGAACAGACTTCATCCAGCAGTGAATATGGTTGAAGATCTTGCTGTGACCAGATGAAAACTTCTACCCAGCATCATCCTTTATGCCAGACTTGATGAATCTGAAGTATGTGATGCAACAGATGGTGCTCATCCAAGTGTCCACAGAGCCCTTTCATGACATTGAAAAGCTGATTGAGTGAGTACCAGGTGCTTTTTTTTGCAGTTTCTTCTCTAAGAGCTGAATTGGTGTTGCAGACAGCTAGGAACCTTGTATGCATCTGTGCTGGCTCTCAGATTGCCTTGTCTCTTCAACATGGTGATGGACCTCTCAAAATTCATAACCTGGTTGGTGCTCTCTAAGAGAAAGGATCAAAAAGGTGACAATTAGCAAGGACTATACATTGTTCACCATAGGTACTCAAACAATGTCCCTCAGCAAGCTATGCAAAGGCCTCAAGAAGCTGATTGACCTGATATGAAAGAGGTACCATATGATCATCCAGAGCAAATCAGTGGTTGAAGAGTGTGTGCAAGTGATAGACAACACCTTAAATGACTTGCATGAGTACAGCTTCTTGGATAAAAACTGTTCTATGAAAAATGATGGGCCATGTTTTACTATCTTGTTAAGGCTTGGGAATATGGATTCATATAGCATGCTTTGGTGAAACTTCTCCTAGAGAAGTTAGAACTGTATGCTACACCTGCCTTTCCTAACACTTAGAATTTCAATGCAGGTGGTCCAGTTTATTCAGCTACAAATGAGAAATAGAGATCGACAGAGAAACCTGCAATTTTGGAATGGCAAGACGTACTTCATAATGAGGCACAGCAACACAAGCAGCACATCTAGGAAGGATTGATGTGTTCCTTTGTTCCCACCTTTGCAGGTGTCAAGCATTCTGCTTGAACTGATTGGAGGTGGCCTGTGGAAGGTAGAAGCGGTTTTGGTTGATGTTATGTATGGGGATGAGGAGATGAAACTGAATATGAGCCATGTGGTGCACACTTCCTTTCTAACTGGGTTTTTTTTGCACTCAACAGATACCTGTGTATGTGGGGGAGTCAGCAGATGGAGGCAGAGCAGTTTAACAGCAAGTTCATGACAAAAAAAAGTGAACTGTTTGATTGTGTGTGCATGGGAGTCTCAGGACTTTCACCAAGTAGTGATTGCAATGGCCTGGCATTTCATATCCCCTTATGCAACATTTGATGCCCTAGATGACATTCTTACAAAGGCTGCTGATCACCCCATAGAAATTGGCCAAGCATACTATAGAAGGTTGTTTGGGGACCATCCCCACCTGACAGACAGTGACATTGAGAAGCAGAGGTGGATATGCAACAAGTGGCATTCATTCCTTAGTCTCAGTCCCTTCCCTATCCAGGACCCCATTGCAGTTATGAGATTTCATGGATCTACTTGACTGAAAAAGAATGTCTTGAAGTCTGTGCTGTCTAAGATGCTGCCAGACCTTTCAAGCATGATTGTGGTAATGAAGACCAGGGGAGGAAAGAGCCTGCTATGGACAATTCCACCACTGTTTGGCCTGCATGAGATTTCAGTGGTGATCTGTCCATTCAAAGTGCTGATGGAGGAGCAGTACCACCAATGTGTGAAGGCTGATGTCCATTGCCATAACTATGGGTGGATCATGTAGGGATGGAGGCCTTTCAAAGGCATGTAGTTCCACTGTATGCCATGTTGTCCATACTTAAATGACTCCTTGCTCAGTCTTCTGGCTCAGCTGACAGGGAAAAAGATCAAGATAGTCTTCATTCATGAGTTTGATGATGTGATTTGATGCCATCCTGACCACAAACCCAAGTGGAATATGCTGGCAACACAATGCAGCCAGCTTTTGATCCAGATAATCCTCCTTTCTGCAACATGCCCCTCTTCTATGACCAACCAACTCCTAAAACTGTTTACATTGTAGCAGCAAACAGTGAACTTCATCCGAGGACCGACTAACTGAGAAGAGATCAGCCTCTACTATATTAGGGCACCCTTCACTGCTGATGACATGTCATTCCATCAAATTGTAACATGCCTGCAAGAGATGTTGGAGCCCAAGGAGAGAATCCTCATGTTTTTCAATGGAAAAATAGAGCTGTTGAGGTTTGTGAGCAAATCCAGGTGTGCAGCATACCATGGCAACCTGTATGAACCAGGGAACATGATGGAGGAGAACATCAGGCACTATGACTTGGGGAAAACCAAGGTGATGAGTTGCATGATGGGATTCACTTAGGGAGTTGACCAACTAAATGTGAGGTTCATGATGATAAAAAACTCTGAGTATGGGTTACTTGTAACAACACAGATGATAGGTTGCACAAGAAGGGATGGAAAGAGGTCCTGCATGATTGTGATGGACCCAGAGCCAGAGAAAAGGGTGAGATTCATACCTCCAGTTATTAGAATGTAGTGTTACTGGTGCAAGATCAGCAGTCTCCTCTGGAGTGACATCACATGTGGTGCCACACATCAGTGTATAGGAAAGCATTCAAGGTGAGCTTTATTTCTTGACCAGTGGTGGAAGCTGTTCCATTCACAAAGCTGAGGTTGACCTTGGACATCCCAGCAAGACTTAGAGCTATTGCTTTTGTAGGACAGCAAGGACCTATATGGACTCCTAGTGCTCAACTCAGTGATATTCTGGGAACTGGCTGAGGAAAAAATGCCCACCCATCTCATCTAGACCTGGGGAGACCAGAGGGTAGCAGTTGGTTGTTTTGGACCACAACATTGGCAGATCTGCTGCCCTGAGTACCAGAGGAGGGAGCAGATTGAAAGTATGACATGTACTGGAAGATAATGCATCACAGCCCCAAGGTACTTCTGGTAAATGAAGAGGCAGAGGATTGCACACATAGAAAAGCTCAACAAGTATATGCCAGTCTTGGCTGGGAAGTGTATTGTACACCAGTTGGAGGAGTGTTTAAAAGTCCAGTCAGGTCAGGTTGTTTGGCTATATTTGACATAACTGTAACAAAACCAGTTATGGGAATTTCCTAAAATGATCAAAACCAGACCTTAACCTCAAAAAACCAGTCACAAACAGTTATGAGCAGTTATATAACTGATTTGAACCAGTTTTGGAACAACTGACTATTTGCATGGGAATCAGGCTTAGTCATAGTCAAATGAAATATACTATGGATTGCCATTTCCACCTGACATGTCAAAAACTAGAAGCTAACATAGGCTAAAATATGTGAGAAAAATTAGGAAAAATTGGAAGAAATTAGGATAGACCAAAGGGGTTAGGGGTGGCTGTATAGACCAGTCTGGTTGAAAATCTAAGATTTTGAAAGACTCTAACCTTTCAAATTCTTCAAATCCAAAACTCTGGAAAACTGGACTTTCATAACTGGTTTTTGGTAGTTCAGTCCGGTCTTATAACCAGTTTTTATCAGTTTGATAACTGTACTTTTAAACACCACTACTGAAAAGGACTTTTTCAATGACAAGAAAGCCACAAAGGCCCCTAGAAAAGCTGTTCATAGTGTGACAACATGTAAATGGACTGCCAAAGAAGCTAACCTACCTATTACATTGTGTCCTGTGAAACACATTACCAGGCCTTCATGCAGTGATATCAGATGAAGTGTATCCATTGCCTCACCAACACTGGAATCCCACAATGGTGGGGACAATGTGGTGGATAATGAATGACCTGAGACTCTGAAGAGGACATAGATGGTGAAGACAAAGGGCCAACTGCTGAAGATGCACCAAATTGCTCCCATCAGCCATTAACCATGGACTTGCATGCATTGCTTGCAGTGGTTCATGGAGAGCAGGCCCTGAGCTGGGCAGAACTGAAGCAGTGAAAGAGAAAGCTTGATTCTGGGCTGGATTTCCTCACACTTAAGAGTCTTATAGATTTAGACCATCTGCAGTGCAGTATCAACAACCCAGACAGCTATACTCACTGCTGCATCATGCCTTCTACTATCTGTTGTGATGTCCATGACTCTGTAGCATTCAGCTCTCTTGAATCTTATATTCCCAAGCCCAACCAAGTTCCTCAATGTTCTCGCCTCCCCGTGTACTCCAAGCAAAAGCACAACTTGTAGGATGTACTGCACATTTAGCAGGAAGAGAAAACAACCACTATTTATGGTTGGGCATGTCTTTAACCACACATACAAGAATGGCCACATGATCTACAGGAGTTATGTGATAATCCTTAGGATACCAAAGATTTCAAAAAGATAATCTGGCAATATAACAATACTCTAGCTTTTACCTCTGTTGACACCAATATGAACAACGCTGCTATTCAAGGTTCTGGACCAGCACTTCACCATCTGATGGGAGCACTCATACCACCTGACAGATTAGACCCAGAGGAAGCAACTAATAGGTGCATCCAACACAACCCTCAACTTGATGGTGCTATTTTGCTGGATCTCCTCCATATCACTCTCAGAGAAATTCATCCTTATACTCACTCCACTTTACAAACAGGTCTATGAAATTATGAGAGTGAGTAGTCATATTTTATGCAAACCAAATTTGCTTATATGATATCACATAGGCTAAACCTCCTGGGGAGCATCCTGATGTCCACATGTGTCTCCATTTGCAATTGGCTGCCAATGGTAGAAGATATAATCTACTCACTGTAGACACATGTAGGTAGCGACTCTGACCAACTCCTCGACACTGTTGCAACACCAACATTGGATGACTGGATGCAGAATGAAGAAAACCACAACAGTCCAGAGGGTGCATGTGATGTCCCTTCCATGATGGAGGATGTGGACATGCATGGTATGATGATTGACGATGCTGACATGGTTGGTGTGAAACATGATGAAGAACATGCCCACAGTTCACTTGAACATATGGATGAAATAGATATTCCAGTAAAGAATGTTGGATGAATTTCACAATACAGAGTTCTCAAAGAGCAGTGCAATTGATCCAGCCAATCTGTCCAGAGAAATTGATGACATGCCTGACATGTTAACAAATAATCTGAACATCATGGTGAAGGGTGGTCGAGGACGATCTACAACTGCATCTCAGGATCAGTTGAATGTCAAGGTCAAGTGTGGTAGAGGACATCCCATGGGGGGCATGAAGAAGGCAAAGTGAAAGTGAAAAAATACTGTGGATTGCTCATTCATTCACACCAGTGTCTTATGAACATCAACAAACTCACCATCTCTGACAGCTCATGACTATGACATGGTCATGGTCACCATCAGTCCACACAAGAACCCGCTGGCCATCTCACAACAGGGATCACTGCATGTATCATCTCAGCCTTTGGTCGCAGGGCCTTCCAGGGAAGACACAAGGACTGCATTGCCCAAATGGCAAGATGATACTGAAGAAACAACTATATTCAAAGATCTCTCAGGCCAGATCCAATCATTTGTGGAACTTGCCAAGAAAGGATGTGGAAGGTTTAGATGACAAGGTAGGAATGTTTTGTGTTTTTGTGTTTGCACTATAATATATGGTTATGTCTCATATTCTCTATGTGTCTTTCTTTTGGCTTTATGAAAGATATATAAGATATAAGACAGATCAATCAAGGTTATCCAATGCTCTCCTAATATCAAGAATGACAGACATGCTTATGTACGCTGCTCATTCCATTTGTTCAGATTTGCCATTCACACAGTTGATAGAATAGTCTGATACAAGACACCTCGCAATTGGACCTTTGTCTGCATAAAATGGACATGACAGTTGGAAAGGATATGAAGGAGGGTTTCATGATACTTGCACAAAGCTGTGGACTTGCAAACAAGGATTGATGTGGGTATAATATATGCACATGTACCATGACAGACACTACAAGTACCATTCCTTTCCCTCCTCATCACAGACAGGGCACAATTGATAATATATCCATGGCCTTTTGGCCTCTTTCAATGCAGCAAGTGTGACATGATTCCTCCAATTGGAATCCATATCTTCTTTTCCATCCTTACATAGAGACTTAAAATCCCTCCAAATGGTGGATGTTAGCAATCCATTTCCTACCACACTGTTTTGCTTTCCTCTAAAGACCAGAATGCACAACAGCTGGATTGATTCTTTATCCAATGAAAGTTCTCTATCTCTGCCAATACCAGTGATTACCTCTTGCATCTTATTACTTCCTTTTGGAAGGGCTTGCAGACACTTGCAATGGAACCAGCCTTTACAGCCATGACAATATCGCTGCCCATCCTGGTCTGGATTGTAAGCATTGTCACAAACAGACCAGACAAGTGTTGGGGTTCTGAAAGGTCATGTCAGACGAGTTATGATGTTATAGTTATGACATCCTGTAGACAAACCTCTTTAATGTGCTTTTGACTGATGATCTTCATTGACCATCGTCTATACCAGTCATGCTTCTCTATCAGTGGACCACCGACATCTTTCTCAATGAATTTCATGATGTCTATTGGGGCTAGTCTCTGCATTTGGTTAGCATTGGATGACAGAAAGTCACAATAACTCACACATTATCTGTTCTGGGGCTATGATGTCCATGTGATTGAATAACACTACTAAGTTCCCACTTTCCAACACTGTGATTTGCCCAAACCATTCAGTGGATTGTATGCATGATATGACCAAGACTTACTCTTCATTTGACATGTCAGTCATTTTATAGTACCATCTGACCACAACCCATGCCTTCTGTGACAATGATCAGTATTGAAACCTTGATTCTGCTCAGATAAAGTCATACATATGCATATGTGGTTTTGAGGTTTTGCACTCTGATGTCTTGTATTGATCCATACCACATCACATTGCCCTCACCCTGAATGATAATGCTAGTGTCACACAGATGTCAGTTCACCATCTTATCTTATGTCATGTGGTTCACTTACTTGTCATCCCTGTGAAACATGTGTGTCATGTTGTCCAGGACTTTCTGCTTTCCATCCAGTAATTTTACATCTGCATACAACAGATTGGTTACTGGTGGTGTAAAGTGAGCCTCCATATTGCAGCTGCATATAGAGGATCAGTACCTTGAAGTTCTGGTGGAAGGAAGACCATAAAATTGCTTCTTTAATAGTGGCATGGAAAGTGTAGGATATGATCATCGGATGATGTGGCCAAAAAGTTGGGTTGCTTGATCATGAATGTTCCAATTACTTCATTGCTGCATCAGGGCCTGGATGTAAATATATTATTTTACCTAATAGAGTAGCCTCATAGCTTTAGCCGATTACCTTCAGCTTTAAGTGACATTCCAACCCTGAAATGATTTAATAAGGAGACTACTGATGACTCTTTGTCTCGACAATTTGACATCCTTTTGTCAGAGCTGAACCATGGCACCCTTTACATACTCTCATTCAAAGGCCCTCAAAGCTGGAATCACTGCAAATCAGACAGTGAAAGTACTATTCTTGACCATCCAGGATGCTTCAGATTCTTCATCTTCGCTATCTTCTTCTTATCATTCATTACTAACAGGCTTGCCTCTTGGAGTGACAACAGAAATGTCAAGGATGCCATATCTTCTTCCTCTTCCTTCAGTAATAAAGAACTAGACATGGTTTATGAAAGATGTCAAGTTGTAATGGATCGTCTAGATCTCAATCCTCCAGTTCTCATGGACATGGTAGCTATCAAGATAATGCCACTGATTGTGATGAAGGACTTGATGAGGAAGCACTCAATTTGGCATTTGCAAAATGCCAGGATATGATGGAACATGTAGACCTCAATAACACCATGTTCGAAGACAGACTGACCAATGACCAGGGTGCCACTGACAAGTCTGGAGATGATTACATGGATGGGCTATCTCATATGATTTCCCCCCCATCCCTTTTTCCTCATCAGACTCTGGAGAGGACATGGATGTACCTCCAATGCATTACATTATTAGTATGTCCTATATGTATGTCCCTTGCTAGTTGTCATCTACTCATCATGTTGGTTCATTAGTGTGCTCCATGGAAAGATCCACCATGTGGGCTGGTGCATATCAGAACATGCATACCCTGAAGTATCAAACCTGGATCAATGCCAGTATCCTCAACCTCTATCTCCTGTCGCTATGATACTCATTTTCTGGAAGGACACATGTTCATTATGTCAACTTCTGTTCTGCGGTCAACTTCTTTTCTGCCATCCTGTCTATTTCCTCTGTTTCCTCTGATGTCCATTCTTTGCCCAATCTCCAGGAGGTCACTGTGTTTCAACAGTGCCATCTCTTCCACACATTGCATAGAGATCTGTCCATTCTGATTTCCTTTGTGGCCTTGTCAGCAGATCACTTTTTTGTCGTTGTCTTTGACTATCACAGAGACTCTGCATTTGTTCTGGGAAGACATATTTCTGGTCATGTATCAGCTACTCCCTGTCATTCTTATGATGATCAACTGGACGACTGGAACCTTTGGAATGGACCCATTTACTGGAAATGCATTGCCATCCTTCATAGTATTGATGCTGTGCCACGAGCCTGACCATATTGATGTAGAAGTACATAACTGGACCCAGAATGGCTATGACTGTGGCCCCATTGCATGCTGTGTTATGGAGTCACTCCCGAACGTTCCCCCTATCCCCTGTGGTCATTGACTTCAGCTCAGAATGCTGATGATGACAAAGGAGGTCTGCTGAAGAAGCTAGGAGGACTATCACTATCTGTCCTCCATTAATCTTTCACATGGGGATATATGGAGACAATGGGATGATACACCCTTTGTCACCAAAGATAATTGCTCAAGTTCAGCAAGAAGCCTCTGGAGAACAGCATACTTCCATCATCCAGGAATTAAATGTGGTGACAGCCAACTGTCACATATGCCAGGCAAGAAGAGCCAACATTGAAACATCATCTGCTCCTGATTATGCTCTTTCTGACTCTGATCTGCCCTTGAATGGAATTCCATGTCTAGACTGGCAATATATGGTGGACTGCAAGAATGGCGAATTCTTGGTTGATCTTGGCATCAGCATTCATCTGATCTGCAGCCAGAAAATGGTGGGTCTATGGCGATTGGATGCCCTGAAAGCCTCCTATGGTGCCGGCGGGTTTCTGGGAGGTAATATACATCATACATGTACCTTTGGTTGATATGAGGGAATTCAAGCGGAAATGTCATAGGAAAAAGCACGATAAACTCATGTGGCATTCTGGAGCACCTACAATCTCAGCTATGAGGTGGTTCAGCCCAATGACAACCTGCCAACATTCATCATGGACAAGGATGCCCATGCTTTGAACAACACCTTCATGGAGGAGTGCACACAGGCAGTTTCCATGTATTCTGGAGAGGTGAAGAAGAGGTCTTCTCTTTCAAGGATAGTAGATTGTATGTCATTGTAATTTCCAATACAATAGGCTGATCAATACAGTCATTGACTGTGTGCATGAATATATATCAGTGAGGGCCAATTCAGAAAGGGTGGACAATCAAAACTGCAATACTGCATGAAATTTCTTCATGTATAGGAGACATTATAAACTTGTGATTACGGTTCAATACAATTGGTACTGGATCCTGTATCATGTCATGAAGGGTATCGGCTATTGAATGCAAGTGCTACCAGTGAATATCCAATGTAACTGATGATATTAGCCAATACAAATGGGCTCGACAGGCACAGACAAGCCCAAAATCTGGAATCTCCATATTTTTTCTGGTATGTTTTCACCTTGGGTAGAGATTGTGTACTTGTGATTACCATTGAATGCAAGTGGTATCAGTGAATATAGAATGTCATCTACTGTATGAGCCGATACAAATCAGCTGGGCAGGCACAGACAAGCCCGAAAGCCAGAATCTCCATCTGACACCTTCTATGTGTTGTCACCTTAGGTAGACAATATATACTTGTAATTACCATTGAATGTAAGTATTACTGGTGAATATACAATGTAGCCGATGCTATTCGCCGATACAAATCAGCTGGGCAAGCACAGACAAGCCTGAAAACCGAAATCTCCATGTTTCACCTCCTATGTGTTTTCACCTTAGGTAGACACTATAGATGAAACGAAATCAGTGGGATAGTGGACTGGTATGTGACCTCAAATACATCTTGGCCAAATTGGCATAGGTCTGGAATGACATGGATAGTGCAGTTGTATTCAATGTATGCATAGCAATACCAATGCATATCATGCAACACAGTAGTGTGCATGACGTGGTAAGAATAAGGTCGTATATGACACTGAACTGACACCGAGTAGTTGCACTTGGTGTCATAGAATACATGCACCATGAGTTGGAAGGTAATATGTACATTCAGTGTATCTATGCGGTCCATGTGTGGTGACATATAACACTGAACTGACACCAAGTAGTAGTGCTCAACACATGGAACAAGGGTGTGAAGCTAGCACATACATATAGTATATAAAATGGTACAAATGAGGTGATATATGCTTCCCAGTCTGCATAGCATTCTGAATAAATATACATATATGAAATTGTATGAATGATGTACTGCATTCCGTGATATCGTTGTGATCGAGGTTTCTTTTGTTTGAATGGTGGTAGTCCCACACTTGCATTGGCTTGTGGTGGCCAACCCAATACTCGATCTTCAAACAGCTGTTGAATGTTTTGCTACAGCTGGTTGGCATCCACTAGCAATATGGTGGAAACTCCGCTACACAGCATTTGAACACCTTGTCCATATATGCAAGAACCAATCGTAGGTTCTCCTCCAAATTGCTGGGGATCATAATCTTGTTGTAGAACTGCAACACAAAACAAATACAATCCTCCCTCCAAAAGAAGCATTGGATGTGATCCCAGTAGTGGATAGGAAATAGTCCCTCGACTTGGTCATTAACATAGATGCCAAAGTTATCACTGTCTGTGAATGTGTATATGTTATGACGCGTGTTAGCATGTATGGGAGGCTTGCCATTCCCAGGAAGACTGTGTGATGATCTACTCCCCAGGCACCTGGTACAGATTTTCCATAGAAGCCTCAAATTCCCATGGAAGCTCACCTTGACTTCCTTTTTTGGTCATATTTTTCAATGTTTCATTTGTTTGTTTGTTTGGTTTTGGTGGAGAAACCGAGCTTCTTTGGCTTCTCTGGCTTTTCTTTTATTTCCCATGCCTGTTAAATGTCATGACCCATCAGTGTGGTAATTGTCAACTCACCTTCAACAACAGGAAATTATACTCTAGTCACTGAAAGAAGTGTGTCCCCACTGGCTCTTTTGTGAACTTCCACACCCATTGATGCAGGCTGTCTGTCACCCTCCCAAGAAATGAGCAAGGTGTTTTCCTTTGCTACTCCTTTGACCCCTAATGCCTCTGGCCCAATGGTTTTGTCACTGTGGATGGCCTAACCAAACACATGAGAAAGGTAAAGTCCCATTGGCTAGGGCCTGAGGGAAAGCAGGTATGAATGCCCTTTGGCTCTGTTTTCTGATTTTCAAAACACAACATGCTCACCCAACCTCCCCTTTCCCTCCTTCCCAAACTTGAAGAATCCAAGAGTCTCAGGGGAACCCAGGACCACCATCACCACACAGGTTTCCTTACAGGTCATCACCAACTCAAGGAAGTCCAGCAAGGCAAGTTTAATTCCATCTCTTCTTTCCTTTCTGGATAGTCTGATGGTCATTTCTTTTTTCAGGGGATTATAGCTAGCTCAGATTTCCAAAGATGACCAGACCATGAAATCCCCCTCCTCCTTATTTTCAGCTGGCTCTCTCACTCGTCATGATATTGTCATGCAGTCCTCAGCAGTACATTGTCTCTCTCCTCTCCTTTTTTTTTCCCATTATTTCAACTCAAATATATTGCAGATGAAGAACAGCTGAGTCCCAGAACACCTTGCAAGACCTTGGACAATCTTTGGTTACATCGATGTCACCTTCTTCCTGATGACACAGCTGATCTACCATCTATCTGTCCCTGATTCAGCAGCTAAAATCCACTCTGGTAGCAGTATGGGTGTCAAATCATTGAGGAGTGCTAATTTCACCCAGTCAATCATCTCTCACAGATCATGAAGAGTAAAGTGAGTTACAGGAGAGGCCCAGGAATGGCAAAAAGGTCAATGGTCTGCAGGTGAAGTGGTTTCAAGCTTGAATCCACACTATGGACTGTTTATGAGTTCATTCCATATATGAGCATAGATGTCATGGTCATCATTGATGTCCATTCTGTTTTCTGATCCCTTGTGCCCACATGGCTGCTGACTCCATTCCTTCATAGAAATTTATAGTGCAACTGCCATTCTCCTTCATCCATTACCCTATGTAATTTTTTTGTGTCTATTCTATATTGAGTAGCATACCTGTGGCAACTTGACTTCATTATCTTTGATCTTAATCAGTAGTAGTAGTGTTGGCTATTAGAACTGAAGTCCCATCATAGTAGTGGCCTGCAATCTGATCCTTCTTGCCCACCATATTACTTAATTTTCTTTTCTAGTAACCTGCATGTTGACTGAGCCATGGTTGAAGGAACACTGCAGATCATCGGTGAGGTGATCTCTATGATCCCTCCTGACTTTTATGCCATCCTTGGACTGCCCCTTGCTACTACAATTGAAAAGTTGTATAGCACTGACCAGATCCTTTCAGGGCTGAATTGCCACCTAGTGGCAGCCATAGTGGCAGCCACGGACATGTTCAGGGGTGCAATAGTAATGGAAACTTTATGATACACTAGGTCTACAGCTTTACTCTCATGGTCTTTGGATGGAATACATATGATATACATGCATTCCGCTGTATCAGTGAGCATCAGAATATAGGCTTCATTTTCCCATTACTGGTGACAGGAAGTGATCATCCTCTGACTCTTCCATGTCTTCACAATTCTTGCTGGACATTATGGAGATCATGTTGGGACCAGCTGTTGATGCCTCACAGTATTGTTTAAGCTGCCACTCAAACTGAATATGCAGATCATAGGGAATGTGGAGTTTCCTTCCACCTACCTCTAATCACTGTTTCATTATGATATTTTCAAGTCGGTGCACCTCTCCTTTATGTCGCTTGACAACTGTTTTGTACTCCAATACTGTCATGGCAAAAGTCACAATGATCACATACAGCCATACCAGCTTCAAGGATGTTGTTCACCTGTTCTACCATCTCCCTCTTGTGAACCAACCTGAATTTGAGCAATGTGCTTGCAATCAATCTCTAAGGTGCCAGATGGTATGAGGATTGTTGACCCTGGGGGGAACTGGATGGTGAGGTTCAGGTCGAACAAAACCAGATGACCACTGTAAGCTGGATTGTAGGAGCCACATGCAAAAGTCTCACAAAGTCCATACAGAACAAAATGTTTGCATTCTTGATGTGCTCCAGGGTCACAACCTGAACGCCACAGTTGAACATGACAGTGGTAAAAATATGATGGGAATGTGCTTCAAAGAGCTAGGACAGATTGCCCTCATACTCTTTAAAGAGCTCAGGGGAAAACATGATAAAACAACCTAAGGGTGAGTGGATCAGTGCAAGAAATTTATTGAGATCAGATCACCTACTGCTCATGTCCGCTTGATACACCTGGTATTCTTCATCTGCTCAATAAGGTTCTGTGGGTTATAGGATAAGTTACTGGGGGCCTGCATGAATCAGCAATAAACCAATGCAACAAAGGGAAGCAACAAACCTGTTGTACCCCATAACCTATGCTAATATATATATGTGCATGCCACACCCCTTGGTCTTTGGTGCAAAGATGGACCACTAGGCAAGAACCAGGCTCAGATGGAATTGAAGAGACATAAGCTTCACACAGAAAGGCCAGATAGTTGGCCAGCACAGGAAGCATTTTTTTTTCAACCTTGAGCTGTGGATTTACCCGAAGAAAGAAGTGGTGGTAGTTGATGGGTTAGCAGTGAGGGCTTATTCAAACTGGGAATGTGAAGACAAAAGGAAAAGGGACAATGCAGCACACTTGTGGAAAACAGAAGGCACTTGTGGAAAACAGAAGGCACTTGTGAGTGGGACAATAAACCGCCCAGTGCAAGGACAGCAAAGTACATTCATACCAAGTAATATAAATGCATGTCCATCACAGACAGAATAGGATACCTAACACACTATGATATAGATGGGGAAAACAGTGCCAGTCACAGTATTTCTGGTCTTGAGACAGGAAGGCTTGCATCCTAGCCTTGTGGTCCACCCCCACAGCTTCCAGACCTGACTGAGCTGTGAGAGCACTGACCTTGTTGCCCCTGCCTCCAGCTTCTAGACCCAACTGAGTTGTAAAAGTGTTTACCCTGCTGCCCTCACCTCCAGTGTTCAGATCTAACTGATGCTGAGCTGCAACAATGAAATCCCATGCCTCATTGACTGTCATCTTAGCGTCCTCCCCATTGCTGAAAATGAGTGAGTTGAGCACCTTTGACCAGAGCTCCCAATCAAAATGGTCACTAAAAAGCTGCTCAAGAGCAAAAACTGTAGGTAGGATCTCCTCTATACAGGTGTGATCCATGAAAGCTTGTACAATGGCCCTGGCTTCAGAGCAGTCAAGGGGAGGGTCAGTAGTGCCCAAAGGACTGGCCAGGTGTAGCTGAAGGGGATTTATGGCTGGTGTAAGATGGAGAGAGAAACTCAGAAAAGAAACTCAGTGGGTGATTTCTCTGTGGACCCAGCTGTGGTTGTCTCTGAAAGGAAGGAGTTTGGTGGCAATGTGCTTCTACTGGTGTCAGTCTGCAAAGTGACTGTGTGTAATTGTAGTTCTTTCAGAGTCAACCCTGGGCATCCTGGATCAAGAACTCATTGAAAACAAAAATGTCAAGATGGTCAACACTGTCAACAGCCATCATGTGGGAGAGGAGTTTGTCAGTGACTTTTGACTTCAGATCATGCAATGTATTGGGTTGAACCAAACCCAGCAAACGGTCTTTCAGCAACAAGTTGATGTATGGAGACATCTGGATGAGTTGTTTTTTGGGGCTGTTGCACCATGCAGGAATACTCACATACCCTTACCACATATCTACCTTCCTGGACAAGATGCACATAGAGGCCATGCATCTAACTGCCAGAGATTTGATGTAAATGGATTCACACAGTTACAACGTGACTCACTGATGTCTGTGGATTAATATTATGCCTCCAGATCAGTTGCACTCAGTATATATGCCTGTTGCTGGTTTCTCCAAGGGCAGACAGAAGTTTCTTCTGTAGGCACACCATACACCTTAGTTGCATATCTCCACCCAAGAGACTTTGTGCTGTTTGGTAATGAGCCTTCCAATGTATCAACCCCTTGCAGTAAGTGATCATGACTTACTTGGGTAGTTTAGGTCTCATCACACCCACTAGAGCATCACCTGACCAACTCTTGTTCTCACATATCAATTGAAGTGAGTGGCTCTCCATACTGCAGTACAAGGGCTTCAGATGACTAATTTTCTGCAGCCTATCCCATTCTCGTAAGATAGCAGCATCCATCTGTTCTGTTTAGCTCGATGCCCATTGTCTTTGGCTTTATCCCTGCTTGCCCTCTCTTCTCCCCTGTAGCGCTTTGCAAGAGATCAGTTTCTTCTAAGTCATGCCTCATGGCACAGACAACTATACAATTTCTGATTCATAATGAAAGCAACACCTTATATAAGAAAAAATATCTCTAGACATTGTTATTCTCTATGCTAGTGATCCAGTGAGATTCCACTTATCAATCAATTAACACAGGTGTACTTGTTTATCAATGGCTGGGCCTCACTTTGTCAGTTGTGATCACACCCTATGATAGTACCACAAAATCATTGGATGCAACATAACATGTCACAGTGTGGACTGATGTCAGAGACAATGATTTTATTACATCAATATTAAAGTGTACTTGTTTATTATCTCACCCACTTATGTCAGACATTGTGTTGTTTCATCAAGTCTCATTTTCATCTTGTATTTGATTACTACAATTTCCTTTTTTCGAACTGCTCAACCAAGAGTGTAGGGGCAACTTTATTCCCCTTTCTTTTGGTGTCTCCTATGTATGTGGTAAATTTATACAATTTCTCCTAGGTGAATTTGAGATGACTCAGATGGGCGCTGAGTGCTGAGACTTAATTCATGCAGTGAAATGAGTTCTGCTAGAGCCTCTACCACTCAAGTTACAACTAACTCATTGAAGGTGCTTTCACCATGTTTTGGAGTGCTTGGACCTGGCTGTTGCTTACTTTGTCAGCTCGCCCTCCTCCCTCTCACTCCCCCCAATGTTATTTGTCCTCAAATTTAATGGCAAGGTATGCGCTTGCCACAGTGGCATGCACCAGGCCCCCCCTCCTATCATGTCCTCCAGCACTGCTGCTGACCATGCCACACTCACAGTCATAATACTGATGAACTGAACAACATTGCTGTTAAGACAGATGACTACAACTTCTGTGTGAATCTAATCCAGGATGCAAGCATCTGCATTGAGTACAGCACCAGTATGTGCCACCTGTATGAGAGGGGCAGCTCTGACTGCATCATGTTCAACTCGCTGAAGCCTGGAACAGCATTTTGGTGCTTTCTTTGCCACCACAGAAGTGGGGTGACAACCAGTGGTAAAATGGGCCCCTCCCAGTATGCCTCACCCCTCTTCACCCATGCTTTGTTTCTTGTCAGTCAATTGCTCTGCACACTCCTGCCACCAGGCCCCCAGTGGGCATTGAGTTCACTCAATGTAGCACTCCTGGCACAACCTCATGCTCTGCTATGATAAATGCCCTGTTTCCATGACCTGTAGGAGGTGTGTGTGAAGGTCTGCTTGATTAACGGAGCATGATGTTTCACCATATGTCCAGCATTTAAACAACAAACTCCCAGACATATATTGGTGCAAATACCCTACACCAGAAGAGTTGAGGCACCTGTTCATTTTTGTCATGCTGTTACAGCAAGGCAGTGTGATCAGCCAATGGACATGGACCCACAGTAGTTTCACCTTACTTCTGTGATACCCCTTGTCTGCCACTGTGTATATACAGCCCAGTCCCTACACAACAAAACTGCTTTGAGCATTGCAAAAGTAGTGACATTAAAAGCTTGCCATGCACAAAGGCAGAGAAGTAGCAAAGGTATGCTTCTACAAGGGGGATTTGTAAGGTTCAAAAACTTGGCTTTCATCACTAAATATAACCTAACTGGCACTGTCCTATTGCTTTAGGCCACACATCTACTTCACCAAAAGTCTATGCAGTCCACTCAATCTGCAATCACTCACACTGTGCCACATAACACCACAATACCTAAAATATATAAGCCCACTGGCAGGTTCTTCCTTTTCACCCCACTAAAATGACACCAAAGCACTCCCATCAACTACAATGCCATTGCAAGAGCTGCCCAATTAGTGGGCCTCAGTAACATTGTACCTTCCTTTCACCTTCAAAACCCCACAGCCTACCCAGTGGCCAACCCAGCCAATAAGACTTTAGGGTGATGTCCTCAGTCTTATATCCTTGGTCTTGAGCTGAATGTCAATTTGCTTTAGCCTTTCTCTCAGTTAGGGAGCCACAGCTGCCCTCTTGCATTCCCATCTGTGATTTCTGCAACTTCTGTGGTTGACAAGCAGCTAAGTTCCTTGTCTGCAAAAATTGTCTGGCAAAGGTTTGTATCAATACACAGCATTCCACTTCTAAGTGCATCTCCCTCCTCTAGGCTGGTGCCATCTCTGGGCAAAGTCTAGGATATATCCTGGACTATAAAGACTATTGTACTTAATTGAAAATACATCTACCTTTTAGCTACTATCATTGTGGAAGGCTTCATTGGTCATCATTGTACATTGTCCAAACCTTCTGTTCATATCTGGTCTATTTAAGATTTAAGACTGGACTCATTGTCTCCATTATGCTTCTGTTTCTATTTGCTTTTCAGATCATACCAGATCCCTTCTACATTTGCTTGAAACATCTTAGTTCACCCCTTGCATTAGAACAACTGATCTAGAACCCCTTGGAATGAGTCATACTTGCACCCACACTTTCATCAGCTTGTTCCTTTGAGACAGCACTCCGCTTACAATTACTGTTTCAATACTGTATAATTCTGCTGGCAGTTGCTGCATGGGAGTAGGTCAACAAGGGGAAGACTGGCTAATGAGAGGTCATTTTGATGGTGGGAGGTTGGAGTGGACCATGTGTGGTGGATTTTAATGATATGTGGCAAGAACTTATATGACAACTGGCATAACACAGCCAAAGATCTGGTTGAACATGCGCTGGTTCTACTGCGCAGATGACATGAAGGTGTATGATTCAACGTGAGTACCTACATACATGTAACAATATCGAACTAGACTAATATAATCTCCTAGCGTCACAAAGCGAATGAAAAGATGGAAGGAAGTTGATTGACAGCGATGAGCATGACTATATCACCTTCATGAGCGTTGAAGGTATGTAAGGTATACTTCTGTACGAAATGTGCATGGCTAACGAACGATACATGTACAGGCATGGTCGACGTTGTGTAGATCAATGAAAGTAGCATGACTTACCAGGAGACCAAGGACAGCGAGGACCCTTCCACAGGATTCTTCATGTGATGGAGGCTAGAGGTGAGGACAAGACTGGGTCAGGGCATGCAATTCATCATTGTCAGGGTATGTACACCAGTGATGAGTGATGAGTTGGACATTAACGAGCACATACTGTATAGAACACATCTGAATGTACATGCGAAGGATGCCCTGACCATGCATACAACAATGCTGCCAAACAGCACTACTGCAACTGCTGCCAAAAGTGGATGCACCTTGCCTGTCTAGCACGGGTGGTGAAGAAGGTGAGCATTGAGAAGGTCAAGGCTCTATTCAAGGATGTGGCCATTGATGAAGATTTCATGCGATTCATGACAAGATCCATTGCACATGGTGGGGTACACAAGGCATTCGGGAATGGCAACAAGGTGATGAAGGTCCATCAAGCTTGGAAGATGTTGAAAAGCAGGTGCAACATGTGCAGCTAGAATGACGACGTAAATATGTATATGTTGTGGCCCAAGGACGAAGCAGCTCAGTACCACAGGTGCCCACAGTGTAAGTATCAATGGGTTTAGTCAGCGGTATATATCCCTGACATGGATTATCCATAATAACCAATGTACATACATTACAAACTCTATGTGTAAATGTTACACATGAAATGCAAGTGTTTGTTATTGTTTACAACAAGGGAATTGATTGTATGTAACTGTTCCTTTGAATGATAGTAGATATGTGATGGGTTTATGTCCTTAATCATAACATACATTTACTGCATACAATCAGAGTGCAGCGTATGCAGTGAATTTGACATGTAGATATTATATATAGTAAAGGTTCGCACTGATTTTATCTGTACATTCTGTGGCACATGTGCATATTATACATATGTGCTGTGGTATGAGATAGCCATGTACACCACACCCATGTGTATGCGGTGATTTCATGTGCACATTTCATAGGTAAATGTGTGGTTGATTGAATGATGTTGTATTAATGTGTGAATGCCACGTGTGAAACAGTGACGGATATATATCATGTACATGTAAGGTTCAACACATAAAACCAGATCACTGTGGTATTTACAAGCATAACCTAATCTAAATTTATCAGATACACATAGGGTGCAGTGTAAGCGGTAAATCAACATATAGATGATATGCGTGTAGTACCATTACATGCTGTATTCAAGCTGCACATTCAGTGACACAGGCCCATGTTATATATGTATATACAGTCTCATCACCCCATGTAAATGTACTGACTGAACTGTCTACGCTGTAGTATACATGTTTACCACACCAGGACTCTTAAACGAGGGTGTGAAGCTGAGAGGTCTGATAAGGACTATTGGTACAGATATATCGAACAAGTATGCATGGTGAATGTCAGGAAAGATAGCAACAAAGTGAGTACTTGACATATATCACATGTACATGAAACTGACATATGGAATGTGTGACACAGCTGAAGATATGGATTTACGTGTGTTGGTACTACCATGCCGAAGAGGTGAAATGGTACAATCCTAGGTGAGTCCATACAGTTGCATAAGGATATCTGACAATACTAACTATGATATATCAGCATAGCAGAGAGAATGAAGCAATGTGAGCTTCTTGATAGCGATGAACGAGACTACATCCACTTTACAAGTATCAATGGTAAGTGAGATGTAAATCTGTACAAAAGACATGTAGCTGACGATGGATGTATTCTCAGGCATGGTCAAGATCACTCATGTCGATGAAACCGATGACCACGAGGATCCAACTTTGGGATTTTTCACATGGTGGGGCCTAGAGGTGAAGATCGTACAGGACCAGGGCAAACGACCATGTGCTGTCGGTGTATTGTTGAAGGTGAGTACACGATTCATGGTAGACAAGAGAAAATGTAACAAGCACATATGTGAACAGGACACGTCTGAATGTGCATGTGACGGATGCCCCAACCATGTATATGATGACAAGTACGAACAGTGGTACTGCGACTGGTGCAAGGCGTGGATGCATTGGATGTGTCTTGCAAGCATAGCAGAGAAGGTAAAATTTAAATGGATCCATGCTCTATTCAAGGCAGCGTCTGATGACGAGAAACTCATTTGATGTGTAATGAGGCCAATCACATGTGGTGGGGTCCACAAGACTTTCGGGAATGGTAATGGAGTCATGAAAGCCTGTAAGGCATGGAAAGGTTTGAAGAGGGGGGAGGACATGCATGGATGGGATGAGGACATCAACCTATACACACTATGGCCTGAGAACGAAGGGACATGTTATTATAGGTGCCCCAAGTGCAAAGAACACTGGATGTAGTGGATCCAGTAGTTGGTCATCTATGTACATAATCTTTAGCACACAGTGTACATGTAAATATTGCAGATGAAACACGTTCTCTCAATTACTGATCACCATGAAAGTCAAGGAATAATGTGTTCGTGAGCAAAATCATAATGTTAATTTACCACATACGCACATGGTGCATCAGATGTGGTAATTTAATGTTTATAAAGTGTATATAATCACATGAATGACA
Source organism: Boletus rex-veris (assembly GCA_038088795.1). Classification (NCBI taxonomy): domain Eukaryota; kingdom Fungi; phylum Basidiomycota; class Agaricomycetes; order Boletales; family Boletaceae; genus Boletus; species Boletus rex-veris. Next base: position 24,512 of record JBBPJQ010000028.1, read on the forward strand.
ACAAATACGTACATGTCAATTCAATGTGTATGTTGTATGATCCGTTGTATGTACTCCATATGTGTGTGTGGTTACAATGTATTTTTGTGACTAGAGATCACCATATATGCTACACTCCACGTGTACGTGGCATTTCCACACACATATTTCGTGTTTTATACATCGTATTATAACTATTTGATGAACAAAGATTATTACGTCTGGTATACTTTGTATTTTGTATGTATGACCACTTGCTGTACATTTATGTGACCAAATATAACTGCATATACTGCACCATATGTGTACGTGGCGATTCTACTTGCTATTTCGCAGCGTCATGTCATCGAGTACTCTAAACACCATGCATTGATATCTAATTTTATATAAACAGACTCTATTATAATTTCATATTGGATCATCCCTGATGTCATCTGATCCCTGGGACCACAGATCTACTTGGATCCTGTGGTGATATGATGAGCTTGTCATTGTTAATGTACATGTCATCGATTTCTCAGTTATGCATCATGATGGGGTTGTGTCTTATGATCATGTTCACAGGACCACAGGTGTTGACCCATTGTTCTTTGAGTAGATGGTGGATGGTATGTTCTCCAGTGAGTTCAATGACAGCCTCGAATGATCCATACTCTTTCCCTCTGATGAAATATCTTTTTATGTGCTCCTATTTTTGTTGGATTTTGTTGTTGTTGATAGGGGCAACGTCATGACACCACTGACTGCCTTTTGAGATTTTGGTGGTGAGAGGTTGTGCGAGACGGAACCTGAGAAGGATGTTCATCACGTTGATCCCCTTCAACACTGGGTGGGCCCGACGTTGGTCAGTCATGTGAATAAAGCATATATAGTTGTGGGACACTTACTGTGCTTGCTCACGAATATCTTCTTAAGCGATGGGTCCTTGCATCTGTGAAAGGGTGACTCGGGGTCCATGACAGCAATGATGAACGTCGTGACCATGGTAATGAAGGGAGGGGTGATGGTAGCACCTTTTTTCTCATGTGACGCCCATAGCATGTTGGCAAGCATGTTGGTGAGTTGGGGCATGGAGGTGACACCTTCGGTAGAGAAATCTGTAGGGGGGAAGCACATAGGCAACATCTCAAAGAAGATGAAGGAGATGACCATGGCAAGGGCGTGGAGAGGCTTGTTGATGGGGTCGTAGGCCTCTGGAAGCCACATGTAGACCTATTTCAAGAGGGTGTCCTTGACTTGAATGGAGGCGTTGTTGTATGCCCACTTTGAAGGGAGACATTGCTTGTGCAATACTTTGTGGTAGTTGGTCAGGCATTGACAGGTCACAGACCAGATTGTCTGTGCATCACAAAGAGCAATCTTGTCGCAGGACTTGAGTAATCTTGCCTCCTGGGCACGATCCACATCAAGGAGGACACAGGACATTGTGGCCAATCTCTTGGGCTCTGCCTCCCACAATGGCAATCAGATGGTGTGAGTGATGTGAGTGGAAGGCCTTCCTCGTGCACATGGGCCATTGCTGACTGTGACCCAAGGTACATGGTTGATCTTGAGTTCTTGGATAGCCTTGACCATGATCGCCTTCATGATGTCTCTGACCTCATCTGGGTCATGGGTCCATAGCAGTCTCTGAGTGCGTATGAGGTCACCGACAAGCTCCATGGCCTCAGAGATGGTGTGCTTGAACGTGCCATGTTGGATGAAAGGGGGTGTGCGACATTTGAAAGTGCCTTTGATGACGGCATCCATGAACTGAGACCGGGACCAACCTCCTCCTGGAGGAGCAGAGAGGGCAAGAGGGGCCATGTCTTCGTGGTTCCTGGGCTCTGCAGGATTGTTGTGCTACCATGGGGCAAGAACTGTGATGAATTGTGTGATCTCATGTGCCTTGTAGTCAAGAGGGTATCTTGCGCCCATCCAAGTTTTTAGTAAGACTCTGTGCTTCCTGGTGGACTGTTTCACCATGAAATCTCTGCTCCTGGAAAGGGGTTCAAGCTCTTTTTGGATGGCATTCCTGACAAATTCTTTTATGTCTTCAATGTAGATCTTGAAGGTGACTTTGAAGACGTGTTGATAGAGTTTGTTAGATGAGAGATTCTTCTTCTCGACATGATTGTTGTTCGACATGGATGTGTCTGGATGAGTGATGGTGTCGAAGATCACAAATCTCACCTCAGATTGCTATAGGAAATGAATGTTAATCATTATCGAACTTGTTTGTGGTAGCTGAAATTGCCATGGATGGTGCACCTGTCATGCGTGTGGCAATTCAGGGGCACTGACCTGCATGTGGGACTTGTTATAGGTGAGTTCCTGTATATGTTTGGAGGCCAAGAGGGGGTGACGGTCACAAGAGTTATTCCTAGCCCAGTACTGGGTGGTGATGTGGAGTTGTAGTTTTGGTTTGAGCAAGTCTGGGAATGAGATCAACAGGGGGTTCAGACACAGGAGACCATTGTGGATGGCACTGAGGGCCAGGTAGTGGGGCTGCATGACAGCCTTGGAGAGCACCTTTGCAGAACCAGTGTGCCTGTAGTTCAAGGCACATTCAAGAATGGTGACGAACTCAACATGATACAGATCGGGCTTCTTGCCAGACTGAAGTTCTGGGAGGTGCTCCTTCCATATCATGTTGATGATGCTGGTGAGTGGGTAGGTCATCTAGTTCATGATGTTTGGTATCACCTTGAAACAAGACAAACCGGTTTGGTCAGACTCGGAGTGTGGAAGGGAGTGAGCACATACCTGCGGCTTGAAGGGTTTCACACATCATTTGATGGGGTTGATCACAGTGGGGTGTGTGAGGTATTTGCAGATCTTTGAGATGACCTCGTCATAGATGGTCCTGTTGTGGTCGCAGATGCCAGTGGTCAGTACTACTACGTGTAGAGAGCATAGGGAGCACATCTCACATTCTATTCCTGTGTCATCATTGAAGCCTGTACATGTCGATGGTGAACGTCTGCTTGATGTGCAATGCCTGGGGTTGGTCATCACCTCGAAGAGCATTGGCATGTCACTTGTGAGGGAGGCCATTGCGAAAGAACACTTTCCTGCTGGCAAAGCATCGTTTGCCATGTTCTGTCACCACTATGATGCCACACAACATGGAGGTGACAAGACCAAGTTGGATGTAGTGGAAACGCGCTTGGTCACAGACTTGGTGAGAGATGACATTGTAGACCTGGGAATGAGTGCCTCATATGACGGGTGCACCATGTGGTTGTTGTGATTGTTGTCTTCAATGGTCCCCTCTGGCTCCTCTTTGCTCCTCTTTGCCACCATCGTCGCTCTCATCTGTGTCTGTGTCATTGTCATTGTCATTGTCATTGTCATTCATGTTTGTGTTCACAGGGGGTGTCAACAATTGGTTGATCTTGTCAATGACCAGGTTATAAGGATGGAGGGTGATGCTTGATTGCATGTTGCCAAATCGTTTGGTGAATGCCAAGGGATATGGTTGGTAGGGTTTCTTACCCCTTTTATTGAGTAAGAAGAGATTGTGGATTTTCATCAGATTGACAAGAGCTTCTAAAGTGGTCAATCTCCCATGAATGGGTACTCGTCAGTGGATGTGATATTCCTTGATGTCATACATGGGAACATCGTAACTGCCTCATATGCATTGAAGATCGACTCCGACATGATCTGAATCCAACTCCAGAAGGTCATAGAGAGGACCCAGGTGTACATGATGCAAGATATCACTGCTGAGACAGGTCCACTGGTCCACCTCCTTGAATCTGAGGTGGATTGGGTGAGATTCAAGTTGGGGGGAGGGGGAATAGACTTACATGAGATGGTGGGTGATGGAAAAAGAGAGAGACCTGACATGTATGAGGTCATAATCCCTCTCCCAACTCTGGTGGATGGAGGTGTGCAACCTCTCATTGGAGGTGGAGTAGATGGGTTGGTTCTGACCATATCTGATGGTGAGGGCGACAGGAGAATTGTTGTTGAGGAAACCGTTGGTCTTCTAGAACTCTGGTGCTCTCTGTACCCAACCAGGTCAGGAGGCCCTGAGTTGGGCATGGAGACATCTGAGCTGAAGAAGAGTGAGTTCGAGGACTCTTCTGTTCTCTTTAAGTCTTCCCCTGGGAGCGGTTAGAACTTGAATATATAAATAATATGATACTAGTGTTGTACACTCACAGCAGGTCAGTCTTTCTGGAGACAGAGTCCTTGGTGAGGTCTTTTGGATAATGGTTGGTGAAGTGGATGTTGTTAAATCACATGGTGGAGAGGACATGAGCGAAGAACAATATGATCATGTAGGCATGGGTGGGGACAAGTATGGTGGTGGAAGCATCCAAAGGGGTGAAATCGTCTGTGAGCTTGAGGTCGTCACGGTCTGCATTGTGGTGTTGGTCACTTAGGGTGGCAGCATTGATGTCAAGGTGGTGTGGTGGTTCGAGGACGGTGTTTGAGATGAGGGTGAGCCAGATTTCCTCTTGTTGACAAGTGCCAATGTGGATCATGCGCCCTGTTGTGGAGAAAGGAAGCTTGGATGGGGTGTTGGGCCAGAGTTTGAATAGTCTGGAGAAGGAGAGTTGAATGTGCCAGGTGTGATCATGTGTGATGGTGAGAGATGGAAGGAGCGTGTCAAGACCAAGCCTGGAACTGAGACAGAGGGAATAGTTGATGAAGTGACTGTCCATGGTGGCGAGGACATGATGATTGTCTTCTGGGTTGAAATGGAGTGAGTTGGGGATGACAAGACAGCTGCAGTATTGAAGGAGACAGAGTGCGTCTTGAGCGCGAGAGTCATGATAGAGGGAGGCAAGGGTGGCAAGAGAGAGGGAGTATGAATGGGTTGTTGTGAATTGTTGTTCGAAGTTGAGATTTTGATCTGGGCTGTGAATCTGAACTGACCTCATGATTGCATCTTCGACGATGTCCTGGTCATAAGGATCATCTGCAAGCATGTGGTCAGGGACGAGTGTGATGTTGAAAGGAGCTCCATAAGGATAATGTATGGGGAGAGGAGCATCAGGAAGAGGATGATCGTGGTGGTTGTTAAAGAGGGGATCTATGGGACCAGGAATGTCGTCATCATCATCGTCAGTGTCAGGATCATGGTGATGGCCACTAGTATGAAAGGCAGATATTGAATATGAATGTAATTGTTAAAATGGAAGAGGTAATGAAAGAAAAGAATTGATTAGGATGCTTATGGTGAGAAGGGACATGGTGGAGTTGAGGGACGACAAAGGGGATGAGGGTGAGGGATAGGTGGTGATGGTGGTGGAGAGTGGGCCGAGATGGAGTCAGAGTCAGAGTCTAAAGAGAGGGGGGTGAGGGAAGTGAAGCGAGGGTGAGGGCAAGGGTGTTGAAAGGGCATGAGTGCTAGCAGTATTGATCAAAGTGGAAATGATACCATAAGAATGGGCAGTGTTGGGGGTGGAGAGGTAGTGAGACATGATTTATAGTATAGGCCGAATCTGGAACAGAGGACAGTGAACGAGGAAGTGTGGAATGAATAGGAAAACATGTCGGGCAATCAGGCAATTGGGCAATCAGGGGATGGTGTGATATGATGTGACGAGTTGGGAGGAGAGTGTGGTAGTAGGAGGGATTGAATTGAAATATGGAAGGGGTGAGCAGATCAGTCAGATGGAGATTCAAAGGAAGCAGAGACGGGGACTGATGGAGTGGTGGGTGGTGATAGAGAGTGTATTGCGTACACTTACCTTTTGTTTAGACTCAGCGAGGCGGGTGAAAACAAGGGAACAGTATACTAGTAAGTATTCAGTTTGAAATGGGAGACGGCCAGTGCTGGAATGTGAAAGGGGGAAGGGAGGTCGATGGCACAAGTCCGAGATCAGGAGTGCAACACTGTTAGAGGTGAGATGTGGTATGTACTGATGGATAGTGACACCAAGGAGGAGTGGAGTGGTTGGGCCTGATGGATTTGGAAAGGTAGGTATGGGATGGATTGGATGGAAGACGTAAGTGTATCACGACAGGGATATATTGTGGCAGGGGCACATTGTTTGAAATAGAAAAGAAAAGTATTTATGTAGTAAGTGGAACTTGGGTTGTGATTGGTGATTGGTGAGGGATGAGGTTTGACAGTGCAGAGTCGGAGTTGGGATGAGTGCAGGGACATGGAGACAGGGTGGACATAATGAAGTGAGAGTGGGTGGAGGGATAGATGGGAAGTGAAAAAGATGTACTGGGGTACTATGAGAGGGTGGAAATGGACTGGGAAGGGGAAGGAGGATGGCAGAGTGAAGTAGGTGAGAGGAAATAGATAAGGAGAACAGAGGAATGGAGGGACAAACCTGTGTGGTTGAAATGGAATGAAAGTGAATATGGAAGTAGGAGGACTCAGAGTGGAAAAGAGGTGGAATGATATGGTCGATGAGGATGAGGGGTGTTGTTTTTGGAATGAAAGATGGAGGTATGACTGGGTTATTGTACTGGGAAGATGTGATATTATAAGAGGAGATGGAAGATGGAAGGTGGAAGAAGAAAATAGAAGAAGAAGAAAAAGGGTGATGAGGATGATGGAAATGGGTATGTAAGGTGAGTTGATGAAAGAGCAGCAGGGAAGGAGGGAATGGGAATGGGAGGAAGATGGGTGGTATCAAGTACTAGTAGAGAATGGTGTAATCAGAGGGTGATGCATGAATAGCGAAGTGTTTCCACAAGTAGGGCTTACTTAGTAGTGAGTACTCACTGATACTGAATCTATTGACATGGAATGAGATAGTGATGGATCAGGACAGGGTGAAGAAGTGTCATATGTGGGCGGAGAGGACATACAAGTACATACAATAATGACATAAGCGCAAGGAACTACTAGTAGTACAAAAAAAAACACAACAGACATCTTATATCTCAACAAGCATTGAAAGGATCAGCAACAAGCTCAGCGTCCTCACTCTTGTCAGCAGGATGTAGGGGAGAGATGTGTTGATGTTGATGATGTTGATGATGGAGAGGGAGAGGACAAGATGAGGAGGAGGAAGGGCCTGGAATGGCGGTAGATTGGGGTGGAGGGAGAGAGGAGGGCCTTGAGAACTCGCCTGTGGTGTTGATGTGAGCATGTTTCTTGTGATCAGAAGCACAAGGAGCTAGATGGTCGAGAAGTTGAGATAGGTAGAACTTGGACAAGAGGGTTGGAAGAGAGACATATGAGAGATGATCAGAGGGACATGACTATGCTTAGTGGGATGCTTATCGACATCGAGATGTTGAATGTTCTTGGTGATGGCTGATGAATGAAAAGGTCAATGGGTGTTCACTGGAAAGAGTGAAAGGATGTACAATCAACAGCCTTTCCTGTAGGATCATTATTGTCATGGACACCTAGAAAGGGGAGACATTATGGTTAGGGTGTAGTGAATGAAAGAGAGGAAAGAGATGAAGAATTAATGAATGAAGATGTAGCTTTGCCACGTACACGTAGGGTGCAGTGCACACAGCAAATGACAGTATCATACACATTAATAAACGGACAAACATGTGATATGTTCCACTTAAATCACTGTGGGCATGTAGGGTGTGTGATATGCGGTGATTTGATGATGAGATTGATTACCATGGGCACATATAGTGTAGCATGTGCAGCAATCCAACTTTCTGGCGAGAATGGGAATGGGAACTCACCATCATCGTCAAGAGCCATATTGTCATTGATAGGCTGTGTCAGGACGAGTGCACTTTTGATAGATGGGGTGGGATCCCAGTCAGACAGATGCGTGTCATCATCTGATGTTGACGTGTCTTGACCTTGTTGAGTAAATGGTGGCTTCATGGGACCATCGTCAGATGTGGATGTCATGGTGCTGACGCAAATGTCCTCACCATCAGCGGTGTTGACAGGTGGGCTGTCATCTGTGTCCATTTCAAGAGCATCTTGTGCTGACTCACGAGCAGTGTCCTGTGTTGCCGGGTTGCCCATGTTCTCATTGAGGTCAACTTCTTTGTCCTTGTTTGATGTGTCGTCCACTGGCATGTTCTCATTCAAATCAACATTGTGGACTGTGGGGACATCACTATCTTTGTTCTGAGGGGACATAGTCTGTGGTGGACTGGTATCGGGGCAATCAGATGGTTGAGTAATGGTAGAGGAAGCAGATGGTTCTAGTTAGCATGTTAGAGTGATGAGAACATGACTTGTGATAGAAAACGTACAATATGCATCCAGCATGAGTTGTTTGGACTTTGAGTCCTTCTTCAACAACAGCTGGCCCTGCTCAGATAGGATCGTGTTGGTATGAAAAGGAGGGAAGAGACATGAGACGATTTTCTCTTCCAACTGGGTCTTGGCCTCAGCATCTACTCTCGTCTTGGTGACGACCTTCTTGCATCCTGCTGGCTTGTCATCATCCTCCTCTCCAGTGCTTTTGTCAGGATCCTCTCCACCCTCTGGTTCGCCACTGTCGTCCTCATTCTTGCCATTGTCCTTGGCCTTGCCTTTTCCTTTGTCCATGGCGGATGACTTGTGGAGGGTCTGGACATTGAGAGTGTCATCAGCATGCAGCACTTTGATCGACGCAAACGTGGGCGTGTTGTCATCACTGTCATCGTAGTCAGGATCCCTGTGTCGTACAGCATTGTTGACGAGATCCTGTGTGATGGTGTGACGTGCATATCAATGGTATAGGGATGGAATAATGTACCAGTATGAGATTGTCGAGAAGGACAGTGATCTCTCAACATGGTGTGAGGTTTGCCAACCATGAGGTATTTGCCAGTGATGATGGGACATGCAATGGGACATGATTCAACTGAGCGTACCACCTTCTGTATCCATTCTGTATGCAAGCACTTGGTAAGGATAGTGGTGCTGTGTTTGTTCTCTTGTGAGATCTTGAAGACGACTTTGAATCCAAACACTCAATTGTGATCGAACACAATTGTGTCAGGCCATGTGATGGCGCGAGAACCATCTGGGAGGATGATGTCTTTGCCCTTGTTCAAAGTGCATGTCAGTAGTGAATCAGTAATGACATGAAGGAATGACGCAGCACTATCAATGGCTGTGAGCAAAAGGACATGGTAGCACTAAATGGTGCAGTATTCATAAATGACAGCAATGATAGTTTCCTTCCTCCATCTCACCTCACTCTTTTCCTTCGTCTTCCTGAAGGAGTGAGTGTGATATGCAATGAGATGGAGCATATGGTAAATTTCCTTCGAGATTGGTTCAATTGGCATCGTTCAATACCAATGAGAGAGCCATAATACTTTGTTCTGCTGTGTCCACTTGGCAGACACGCGATTCTTGATGTAGTCATTGATGATGTGAACTTCCATGTTGAGTTCCTTTCAGATGGCAATGTCTATGAAGAGTTATTGGATGTGTGGTCATGAAACAAACTCACGAGACATATGACTCACCTGTCCCATCTTCTTTATTGTGCTTGACAACCATCAGTTCAGGAGGTTTCCATTGACTCTCAACCTTCTTGGGACCGTTGAGAAGCACATGCTCTCTCAACATCAGTAAGAACTCGGGTCGAGGTGGCATGTCCACATCGCCCATATGTTCCTCCATTCTCAACAATGCACCGAATTGTGAGAACAACATCCAAATGACCTGTGCAACACATTGATGTGAATGCCATGACATTGATATGATTGAACACTTACCATCTTCTGTGCCCTGAGGACTGAATTGTCTGCAATGTCAGGGTGGCCTGCAATGTTGTGCAACATGTCTGTGATGGCACATGTGACCTTCCACTTTCTACCAACGATCTTCTGACAGTACAACAGTGGTGAGAACCAAGACAAATACTGTGTGAGAATGACTGTTAATAATATATAACAACACAATGAATAGTACCAATCACCATATACACTGCACCCTATGTGCATGCAGCAATCATACTTAGTGATCGACCCATGTAATGATCAATGGCCGTGTGACCATGGGTGTCAAATTACCATGCACACATAGGGTGTAGTATACGTGGTGATCCATGGTGGTGCACCATGACCACACCAGTGTTGGTCGATAATACAGGTCATTGAGGCATAATATCGCCATGCACACATAGGGTGTAGCGTATGTGGCAAATAGTGACCGCGACTCACCTCTGTAAGAGCCCTAGGGACACGTTTCAGTTGCTCATTCATGTCCTTCCAAATGGACATGGACATGAATGGCATGAACTTGGTGTGGTCAGGTGCACCCTTGATCATGAGCACCAGCGACGCCTTGGACATGCAGTCCTTTCATGCAGTCTTTACATCAGCAGGTGCATCCCGATATTCCTCGCACCCGATGTTCTCTGCAACGATCCCTGCCAATTCCTCCAGGACCTCATTGGTGTATTGAGTGTAGGCCACCTTCCACACAGCATTGTCGGTCCCAAAATATCTCCATTTGTTGTCGCATCTGAGATGCTTCTTGTATAGCAACTCAATGGTGTCACACATCTCGTCTTGGAGCGAGTCCATCAGCGGTGTCACACTTGCCAATCTCTTGATGCATTGGTAAAGGTATGTTGTAGCTGCGGTTACCTCTTCATCTTCCCCATTTCCAGGGTCCTTGTCAATGATGTCCATCATTTGATGCACTTTCACAGTGTCCCACTTGATCGCATTGAAACACATGCAAAGTCAGTCTTCAAGGAATATAGTGGCAGCAGCAAGCATCTGTGGTAGAATTCATTGACTGTCAGTACACTTGCATGTTCGGTATGGTCACTTACACTGCCATGGGGAGAGATTAGGTTCATCGTTAACAACAAAATTTTGAAAATATCTGAATGGATGTAGTGTGTGGAGGACATCCCTAGAAGAGAGAGGAAAAGCCTCCAGATGAAATCTTGTATGAGCAGTGCGTTGATTTGGTATCAGTTCAATGTTGGGTATAACCCGGTCACCACCGGGATATTCTTCCAATCTTGCTTTGCTGAGATCAACATCTTGAATGTCTGGATGACACCCTCCTCAGCCATTTCCACGTACATGTACAATTGCTGGTTTGACGACAGGTGGATTCTGAGCTTGGTGTCGATGAGATCTATGTAGGATCACAATTCATAAGTGGTTTTTCATAACCGATCTCGTGTATGCCACTCACCTTTGTTGTATACTTCGACCACCCACGACCCACCCATTCCAACCACAATGTTCACCTGGATGACTCAATCCACTGCCCTTTTTAACTCATCCATGCTGACTGATTCTGTGTCGTTCTTCAATTGTGCTTGAAGGTTGCGCAACTCATGCTCTACCATCACAACTCTACATTTTCTGTCATTGAACCAGTCTTCCAATGCAGAATGATGGTGATGACCACCAGCCGCGAGGATCTCGGGTCTGGTCTTCTTGCTGACCTAACTCTCGTTCTTCAGCTTCAGCCATGGTAGGTGCGAGCCATCATGCTTCACAATAGTTTTTGAGTCTAGCATGCACACGGATTCTACCACCACCTCTCCAGCAGGTATGATCAATGGTATCGTGTTGTTGACAGAGAATTACTGAAGGCTGCCACTCTTGAACGACTCATACAGCTTTGGCGTTGACTGTTGTTCAGTGAGTGTATATTGTACTTCCCGAACACAAGGTTACACTTGAAGAGGTCTGTTCAAGCATACCTGATAAATGTGGCACGTGCATGCTCTTCACGGTGGTGCTGTTGCTCTGACACCTGATCCTCAGCATGTGTGTCTCCTCGTCCACTGCTGTCAATGTCTTTGACTTTCTTGCCCTTCATGGCTTTCTTCATAGGTGGGTCACCTTTGTCTTTGGTCTTGGATGGCATCGTGCAATGTCATGGTGGTGATGGATTGAGTGATAGATTAATGGACAAATTTAAGCAGTGCGTCCAAATGTGTCACATTCACTTAATATATTGGATTAATAATTGTATGTCACCATTATTTAAGATCACCATGTACAATACATCATATGTGCCCGCAGTGAAATAATACCAAATGTTTACCATGAGCATCCAAAAACAAAGAGTAAGATTGCCACATACACTGCACCATACATGCCTGTGGTAATTTCACCACTTTTAATCGTGTATTGTCAAGTCAATCACCAGATCTGATCACTTCAATCATTCATCCTTGATCCTAACATTCCCGTCACATTATGCAAATGTGGTTGCACTATAGGTAGCCCATTCCATAGCCATGTATCCCGTTGACTTCAAATGTATGCACACATAGGATGACTTACCTCGTTGCCTGTCCTGAGTACCCCCTGTCTTTGTCAAATTCTATGGTCAAGTTACTCCATTTCATAGCTACATATCCCATTGACTTTGAGGTGTGTACACATCTTATGACTTACCCCATTGCCTGTCCTGAGTACCCCTGTCTTTGTTGAATTCTACTGTCAAGTTACTCCATTTCATAGCATATGCCCATCACAAAACCAAGCTATATACAGTCACCTTTGACATTGTATACCTATTACATGTTTGGACACTGTGTCCACATGCACGATATATTGTAAGTATTCTACTTGAAACTCATTATTTTAGTGTGACTATACCTATCGATCCATGTATTGAAAAACATACCACAATGCTACTATGATCCTAATCAATTTACCAAAAGTAGGTGGTATTTAGTGTATGACATCGCCGCGTACTCTGCACCCCGCATGCACGTGGCATTCCACACCTCTGTCAATCATCAATCATCAAGTTGATTACCATATCACAGTCATGTCAGTTCTCAATCATCGATTCTAGCACTTCATGTAATCGCTGTTGCACTACATGACATTGCTTCCTTGCCATTCCACCTCATTGTGCCTGTCTCTTGGGTGACTCGGGTAGTACACCATGACCATCTCGTTCCGTGAGTTCAAATTGTCCTAACTGTTGAAATAACTCATCTGTCTCTAGATTGTGCCAGTATCTCTCAAATCGCTCCATCACATCAACACTAGCACTGTACATGTCACACATATCATGTCACCATCTTTTGCAGTGAGTATGTTCACTCACCCACTCCGGCTTCCTCAATCTGTCTCCATCTATCCACCAGCCTGCCATCCGTTCACAATCTCCTTGTTCTCACCCAGTTTATGCAGCTCCTTGTCCATTTTCTCCACTATCTGTGTTGCAGTACGTCTCCCCTCTTTGATCATCGCCTCTATGATTCAGTTGACCCCATAGTCAATGACAAGCGGTATGTTCTCATTATTTCATTCTTCAATCTCTGATATCCATGTGCACTCTCTGTGGCAGTATGGACATTGGAATTGGCTGTCCCTTTGCACTAACTAACCTTCCATAGATGTCACCTTGTAGTGCTTGCTCCACGTCATCGTCGTGCATGATCCACAGAACACATGTATACATGCAAGGTTCATCTGTGTTGCATTCACCCTGTCATACTGTCAGTGAGTTCTCATTCTGTTCTACTCCTTGTCCTATATATGACTCACAGAATACCTTGACATCTGTTGTACCATTGCCAGACATTCACAACATTTGATCATTTCCCAGTTCGCATATTATAGTACACGCACACATCAGGTTAATTGATGTATTATGTAGAGAATACAATCAGCTTCTGGTCCAGCGATCTGTGAACCACTCACATTCCACATGTGAATTGTCCGCTAAGCATATCATCCATGCATTTCAACCTCCTGACATCCATCATAATCGCTTTATCATCTAGAATCTATTCCATGATTTCTTCGACAATGCCCACAACCGATTCTTCTCTCCCCGCCTCTACCCTCATATCATTTTCACTTATCTTACTACCCCCTTCATGGTTGTCTGCCTCTTCCTATTTATGTTCTATGTGTCTGTCCATTGATTATACCATTGTTCACATACACAGGTGATTGTGAACTCACTGTCCTCTCGCTCCATCATCATCATTATCTTGATCTGCCAACATTGTTCTTCCAAAAAATCACCCATTGTTGTGAGTGTAGTACATACCCTCATATGGTCATCTTGTCTTTATATTGTGTTATGTTCTATTTTGTTATTTAGCCGCATTTATACAGACTACAGTGTACATGGTAAAAACACATATTATATTATAATCTAATATTTTCACCCATAATTGATTATCATATTCTATATGACACACTACATATACTGTTTTGTTAATATACATGCATATTATATATATATTATATTGATAGACCTATATAGAGTGTTGTTTGTTGTGTATTTAATTATTACATTGCCGCATACACGTAGGCAGCATATGCAGTGATTTTATGTTTCGAATTACATCATTGTATGTGTTAAATCACTGTGTGCAGTACAGGTGCAGTCCCTGTGGCAATTTTACATGAGATTATGACACTATTGCCTCTATGTACATGCCATATTATGCATGAATATGACATATTGGTTGCAGTGTGCAGTTACTATGGTCAATATATGTTTCTATCTGGCCTTTTTAGGTCATATGTAAAAACATAAAGAAACCCTACAATAACCTAATCTATTTACAAAAGCAGGGTAAAATGAAGATATATTCATTGTAGAAACCTGTGGTTCCTTCAGTTTGTATTCCTCTATTTTCCCACTTTACAGTCACTAGGCACTTGTCCTCAACCATTCTTTGATCCATCTATTGAGCCCTCTGTCCATCTGTTTGTGATCCATGGTTCATCTGTACATATCTGCTTCAGTTGTGTTTTGTCCATGTCTGTTTCCTTACCAGATCAACTGCTGATGTCATATCTACTCATGGATACTGTTCATATGACTCCTTCTTGACATTTATGAGAGTCACAGCTCCTTACTGATAGCACTATGATAGATGGACATTCCAGACATTTCCAATAGGTCTCGACTGGCCTAGATTCACTAAGGATTGCAGGATTGCAGGACATCACCACCAACCCTCTTGCATATGATGTGTACCTTTGAATAGCTTTAAAGGAAGTTTTCAGCACCCTTGAAGTCTTTTTTACTGTACTGCATCTATTTCTAGCTTTTTCATATTCTATAACTAGGCAAAGTCTAGGATATGTCCTGGACTATAAAGACTATTGTACTTAATTGAAAATACATCTACCTTTTAGCTACAATCAGTCCATCTTTGTGGAAGGCTTCATTGGTCATCATTGTACATCGTCCAAACCTTCTGTTCATATCTGGTCTATTTAAGACTGGACTCGTTGTCTCCATTCTGCTTCTGTTTCTGTTTGCTTTTCAGATCATACCAGATCCATTCTACATTTGCTTGGAACCTCTTAGTTCACCCCTTGCATTAGAATAACTGATCTAGAACCCCTTGGAATGAGTCATACTTGCACCCACACTTTCATCAGCTTATTCCTTTGGGATAGCACTCCACTTACAATTACTGTTTCAACACTGTATAATTCTGCTGGCAGTTGCTGCATGGGAGTAGGTCAACAAGGGGAAGACTGGCTAATGAGAGGTCATTTTGTTGGTGGGAGGTTGGAGTAGACCATATATGGTGGATCTTAATGACATGTGACAAGAACTTACATGACAACTTCTTTGATGCTGGTGTTCAAGTGTGTTACAACTGCTGAGGGGATGAGTACTGTTGACCTGGGAGGAAACTTGACCACCAGCTGCAGCTCCTCAAGCACCAGGTGTCCTCCAGCTATAGAGTCAAAACTCCCAAGGGCTGTGTTCAAGTGCATTATAACTGCTGAGGGGATGAGTATTGTCGACCTGGGAGGAAACTTGACCACCAGTTACAGCTCCTTAAGCACCAGGTGTCATCCAGCTATAGGGTCGAAACTCCCAAGGACCATGATGGAACTAGTGTGTAAAAGTCCAGTCCAGTCTAGTCTTTTGACCCTTTTTGGAGGCAACCTGACCAAGACAGGTCTTTCTGTAAACCAAATTTCATGCAACTGGACTGAAACTGACAGCAACCAGTTGCCATAGTTGTTGCAATCAGTTTTGCTTACAACTGGTTTAGAATCATAAAACATGTATTTTATCATAGTGTAAATTTTTAGTGACTTAAATATCAATAAAATTATATAAGCTCACCACATACACATACTAGTGTCAAATTGCAGTGATTTTGATGTATTCTTTGCATATATTTTCACATCTAAATACCATAGTTTGAATGTTTAGTGACTTAAATGTCAATAAAATTATGTAAAATCACATGTACATATACTAGTGTCAAAATGTGGTGATTTCAAGAGTAATATATAACATAAAAGTATAAATTCATATCATACAACTGGTTTTGAAATGCAACCAGTCTTCAATGGTTGCAGTCTTTTCATTTTTTGAAATGTATGGCAACTGCAACCAATGTTGGTCTGGTTTAGTTGCCAGTCTTTTCATTAGTTTTTAACCAGACTTTAAAACACTAGATGGAGCATATGCTGAATGACAGATTTTTGGCGTTGCAGTGGAGGTGCAAATCATTCTCAGACCAAGGTTAAATGCTACCCATAAGAAGCCGTCCATCAAGGGAAAAGCTAGGTGCTTTTTCTTGCAATGTAATGCCCTCATTGAACACCAGTAATATATATGTATCAGAGGGAAGTACATCTGGAAAACCTCTGGGTACAGCACTCAGCATTTAGGTCTCTTCCAGGCAGAAGTGCTTATAGTTTTGAAAACCTGCTAACCTTGCCACAATCTCATTTCCCTTGAGTCTTTCCATCATACTTCTGTATATTGACTGTTATAGTTTGCATTGGCTCCTGTTGCAATGTCAGCTAAGACTGCTACAAGCACAGAGTAGCCTACCAGTGTTGGAATCCACCCTTATGCGAGTGGAAGATGCCAGTGAGGACTACATGTAATTTCTCTCTGATGTACCCACTTTCAGAGGAAGATAAAGCCTCACTTTCTACTTTGAACACTATGGTTGTTTTTTCTATAATAACAACCTCAAAGCCCCCTTCACCATTCCCATGAGCACTGCCACAATGCACTGTAACTTGTCCAGAAATGCATGTGGGCCTTGTTATATATCAGTGGCTGCTCCCAAAGGTGACATTTGCAAACCTCACTCACATTCTGTTCCACTTGATCAGTTTGGATTTCCTATCCAGCACCCACTGCAGGTTGCTTTCTTCTCAACTGAAGGTGCTCTTCATACTCCCAAGCCACCCCCCTCTTTGACCACCTTCAAATCCTCTGCCTGTGCATCAGTAGAGGTTAGTGCCTTGGTGTCCACCATTTCTGGTGATGTTTGAGAGCTACACCCTTCAAACTGCCATCTTTCCAGCCCTATTCTTCAGCACCACACTTTCTCTTCTTATTTTCCCCAAGCTTCCTCCTTCATGTCTTCTGAGTGCCATGTTTGGCTGCCAAGCTCTCCCCATTTGCCATTGGAGAGTTCTACACATCTTTGAGGACCTTTTCTGGCTGACCAACACTGCATGTCAACCCATATATTCATGCCCCTTCTCTGTCAGCATTCTCTGAGTCTGCTGTATCTGGCCCCCCCAATGCAAGGTCCCTTGATGTCCTCCCTGAAGTCTTCCTCCTTGGGCATACTCTCTGCTTCTTGTAACCTGATGCCAAGTTCTTCCCTTGGGGGCTCATGGTTGATGTTTGTTGGCAAGAAGGTCAGGTGTAATCAAATGTTGGCTGAATTTTTTTAGGGTCAGATTAAAATCCACAATGAAAGATTTATGCAATGATCTGCACACAAATAGATATGTTATAGAAATTTTCAACTTTTGATGGGAAAAATACAGAAATTGTGGATAAAGTGGCTACAGATATAAAGCACACAAGAAAGAGAAAAAAAAGCCCCATTATACCATGTTGCATTGACATCTATCTTCAGCAGAGGAGTTGAGATAAACACATCTACCAAGCATCGAGGAACCTTGCAGACATCACAACTAGGATCTTGGATGGTTGAGGGGACCTTGGGAACAATGCTGGATAGTCAATATGAGCCAGGAGTTCATTGAGAAAATTCAATGTAATAATCATTCAATGAGGGCTGTTGGAAGGAAACTAACTCACAGGGCAATAAAAAACATTATAAATCATGTGAATATGGTCTCAAATAGTTGCCATAAAGGCCAAGGAAAGGTTGGGTCTAAAGAAGGTTCAGGGAGTACATCATTGTAAGCTGACATTTAGGTCAAAGGTCATTGAACGACAGAGGTTAGAAAAAGGACTGACAGGAAGGGAACAACCACATGGCTGACACAGATTCCTGTCGGCACAGGTTTATGGGGGTTGTAAAATGTCCCCTGAGCTGTTCCAAATGTTCTGAGCAGGTGTATGAATGTAAAAAAATCAGAAGGAGAGGCTGGGGAGGTCTAGGTAAATTTGAGTTGTGGTGTGGAAAAAAACAGTGTTGAGGCATGATGCTGGTCCATATATGGATAGGACCACACCTTGCCAGACCTCCATGCTATGCCCACAATGCAATCACATAACAGCATTGCCTTTAGCTGTTGCCACTGCATGCCTCCAGCACTCAACACAATGAAAGCACTGCTATGCCCCCTGGGAACTCCACTGTCCATTTCAGCTTATTATTTCATCTATATTATTGTCAGTTTCATTGACCAGCCCATCGTGCCCATCATTGCATGTGATTAAATCCTCTTCACACCCTCTTCACCCTCTTTTCTCCTAGAGCACTCAACATCTTCTGGTATGTGATCAATTGATCTCAGTCACCTTCCAGGTACTATAATTATTGCACTCTTAGGTTAGGTTTGGGGGAGTTCCCCCCCAGTTGGTTATTGGTTAGGGTTGGTTGGATTAGAGTAATGGATATTATTAAGAGGGGTTCAGGGGAAACCCCCTGATTTGCTAGTGGTTAGGCTTGATCCCCATATTTCATTCTTGTTGACTGACATAGTTAACTCTTTCTTTATTATATGAGAATCTTTTTAATTTTCCCTAAATGGACTCTCATTGATAATTGAGTCTGACCTTGCTGACTGTGTATAAGTAAGTCTGATGGCCTCCCTTTCATACATCTGTATGATACACAGCATCATCACACCATAGGCAATAGCACAGGTATTCCCTTGAGTATCAGAAGCAATACCTGCATCACAGGTATGGGTTTTATAGTGGGTCAAAGGGTAAACACCCACATTGATACTCATTGAGGGTATACCCACAGGTTTTTCCAGCATACCAGTGGTAAGGTCATGTATGACAATGTAATTACTGTATAGTATGTAAGCATTGTCGACATCTGATGAATAAGAAGAACTCATATCTATCTACCAGATCTGAAGAAAAACAACAAGCACACTGGGATAAGTGTTGAGAATATAAATAGATTAAGAGGTGCATTCCTTTGCATAGCTAATGATTCCACCACCACTCTGTAGAGCCAAGGCAAAAGCTTCTTATGATCTAACCTCTAATATCAGAGATTTAAATACTCAACTTGATGATGCAGATGAACCAGTGACCTCTGGCATGCACCCTCAGAGCACCCAAATTGATGATGCAAGTGCCCCAGCCCATGACATTCATAAGCAGGAAATTGGCTATAGTGAAGAGGCCAAGGTACTACTGGATCTGGTTACTGGGGTTCGAGGCATGCAACTGCATGTGGATCCACCCACAATTCAGTGGACAATTGAATAATGCACTTTTCTTTTATATTTATAAGAAGAAAGCAAAAATGGGGTTGTAAACACATACTGGACAAGGACCTCCAGTATACCCAAGTATTAGCAACATTACCTGAATCTACTCCCACAAGCAATGTTATCACATTTCTCTTGAAGCATGATGACCATGAATGATTGCTCAATGTGGTGCAGGATGCTCTCTCAACAAACAAGACTCTGGTAATTAGAGGGTATGTTAACATGGACAGCTTTGACTTCTTTTTAAAAGGCTTGTACAAAGCCTTCCAAATGTCAGTCAAGATGAAGTTGGATTGTCAGTGACACTATGTATGGACAACCATCCATGCCCATGACATGTGCTGATAAATTGGAATGCTAGATATGAAAATGCAAGCATACAATTTCAGCAAGCTCCATGTGAGCTGAGCATATCGGGATGTGTTGAGGTTTCACTGCTATATTCTTAGTGTCGTTGATTTTGTTTCAGGTGTACTATTTATGATTGGTTGTGAGTGGTTAGTTTACTTATGTGGTCTTCATCCCAGGAGGTCGGTGTTGAGGTTGGATTGGGGGCCTGGCTCATTGAGGGGCAGGTGAGTTGGAGGAAGTTGTCATCGATGGTGGTGGAGGTCATAGGTTGGGTGTTGCATTGGTGGGAGTGTTCCACTAGTTCTTGCTGATGGTTAGTGGTGGTGGTGGTGTCAGTAGTGGGAGGTGGGAGAGGCCTATGTTGATAATGGGTGGGATTTCTTCTTTGTCTGTGTCCAGAAGGGCTGTTTGTGGTTGGATGGGTTGTTGGGTTCCATGTGTTGAGGGTGGTCTGGTGTAGTGTTGTGAGTGGGGCAGCATAGGGGAAGGAGTTGTTGTTGCATTCTCCAAGGGGGGGGTAATGCAAGTGCTTGATGGGGGGGAGCATAGCATGAGTCTAGGGTTTGTGAGTAGAGTAGTAGGGCATGGAGTTTTCAGGGTGCTTGGCATTGGTCTCGTCTACTTTGTGTTGGAGGAATGGGCAGAGTGGATCATTACTGGCATGTTTTCTGGATTTGCAGCTTGCATAGAATAGAGAGTGGCAGTTGTTGCAGTCATCAGTCTTGTGGGTTTGGTCACAGATCATACATGTGTCATGAAGGGCTGTACAAGATTTGGTGGTATGTCTGTAGAGCTGGCATTTAACACATCATATGAGGTCTCTCTTTTCTTTCCAGAGATGGAGTTTTGTTTTGCCAATGATTGCGCCATCTCTGAGAAGGGTATTAGCAGAGGCTGGGTTATTGAGTGTGAATACCATGTGAGCAACTCGTTGTTCTCTCAGAAGCTTCTCAATTGGCTTGACCCATTTGGTGCCTATGATTGAGCCTTGGGGGAGGTTATTCTCTCATTCAACTAGATTTATCCATTCTTTGTTGGTGATGTTGTGGTTAATGGGTAAAAAGGGAATTAAAATGGGATACTGTCAGTCTTTTACTGTACCTTGGATGTTGAGGAGAGCAATCAATTGGGTGCAGGCATTTTCAGTGCATAGCCAGTTTGTCACTTCCTTGCTATTGAGCTCAAGAAGGAGGGATCCTGTGTGGGGGCAGAGGATGGCTTTGATTGCTATTTCTATTTGGTCGGGATTGTCTAGTGCAGTTATTGCAGTTTCAAGTCATAGGGTGATGTCTTTTGGAGTGAGAGAAGGGTCAAATAGAGGTTCAGTGCCTGATGGTTGGATTAGTATCTGTCTGTCACGAATGACCACATGCGCTATGGCTGATGTGGACTATAGAGATATGTTAGTGTTGGTGAGGGTTATTTATGTACTTGTCTTTAAAATGTCACTATATGATAGTCGGGAGGTGTTGGCTGGGGTGATGGTTGAGTGTTGGCTTTGTTGTGGTTGAAGAGGTCATCGAGGCAGGCTTGGGTACTTTTGATCATCTTGTCAATTGAGTCTTGGATGTTGCTGGTTGGGGTGATTTTCATGAGAGAATCTTTGATGTCTTCTAAAGTCAAATTAGTAGATTCTGTTAGGTTAGAGAGAATTTTCAATTTGGTATGAAGCTGTGTGAGGCTGTCTGCTTGGGTGTTGAGAGCATTTAAGGTGTTGGTGAGTTTGGCTTGGTTGAGTTGTAACATAATGGTGGAGTGTTCAAGGGTGTTGCCCATGTGAATTAGACCACCTATGTGTGGCTGCATTGTTTTAATTACCTGAGTAGTGACAGATGTTGCAATTTCTAATGCTGCATGGTCTTCAAGGATGTAAGCTATCGCGCGTATGGCCTTCCTTACTGTCATAGATAGATTAGGGAGTTGATTAATGTGGTGTAGTGTGGCGACGACATTTTGTAAATCCATGGGTCAGTCAAGGATACAGAGCATGCATTTTTGTAAGTATTTTGTGGTGTTGTCTTTGCTATTGACCATGTATTCTGTTGCATTGTGGAAATCCTCATCAGTTTGGGACAGAGATGGGGGGACAAAGGACCGTCTGGATGATCTGTATGTGTCAGTTGGCACAGGGTTTTTGGGAATGTTACTGGTCCAGTTTCTGGTTATGGGGGCCATGACAAAGTTCTGAGCTTCACTGAGGGCTTGAGGGGGTGTCAAAATGGTGTTTGAGGTGTTGTGCACCTTTGGATGCTGTTCTTAATTCTTTATTCACACTTTTTTTTTAGGGGGGGGCCCTCCTCATAGGGGTGCCATGTGGTACGAGACAAAGAAGCTTAATGGCACAGTCTTGAAGCTATAAACCACAGCTTTCTGTCTCATCCCTTACTACCCATATTTCCACTTTTCCATGCCAATCACTGACCTTACCAGCCTAGATGACAATGACCTGGACAAGCTGACAGGAGCAGACATTGAAGAACACAACTAAGAAGACCCAGACTCGGTTGACCCTGACTAGTTCAGTCAAGGGTCCTCATTTCTCGCCTTGTATTGTACAATAGCCTCTTGTTTACCCTAGGATAGACCAGTGACTTTCCCCCCTCACTTGTTCAATTACTAAAAATGCAGACCAACAGACATTACTACACAAAACACATTTGATAAAAACCACGAAAACATACAAAAATGAGTACCATCCAAAGACTAAACCATCCATTTCTCCTTCTGTCTCATGTCTCATATTATTCCAATCACATACTTACCTTCACTTCACACACACTCCAAGATGCTGCATTCATTATATATAGACCATCCTCACCAAAGATCACCAATAGACTGAGGTAATTCCAGAAGGAATAGAAGCAAATAGTAGATCAAAGAAACCAAGTTGGGTGGTAATCTGCACATGGACTGGTTTCTTCTCTTATGTTTCTTCCTTACTTAATTACTCTCTTTTCCTTTCCTTTCATTTCCTTATCTCACACCATTGTTCAACCAGACAGATTCATACATATTTGGATTATGCTATATCACAGGTATGGTAACTACAGGTGGTACTCTACACATCCAGGTCCTGCAACTCCAGCACCACCTTGCTCACCTCTGCCAGTACCTTGTTCTGCTCCACCTCCAACACCTTGAGGTTGGCCCAGATTTGGAACATCCAGAAGTGGAGCTTATTGAGGTGGCAAGCACGCTAGTTGTGTTTCTTCTATGCCAGAGTTTGGCCAGTCATCTTCTTCACTGGTGCCTTCTCTTTTCCCTTCCCCTTTGACTTAACTGGCATCTTGTCCTCAATTTTGTTGTTGGTGTTGAGACTGATGGGCAATTCAGCCCATTTGCTTGGGCCAGCCTTGGCCACTGTCTGGACCAGTCTCCCATCTGTCCTATTTAGTATGGGCGATGACCACCAAGTCACTCCATTTACCATTTGTCATCTAAAGTATGACCACCACTGGTCCTGTCTTCCAGGAAGCATGCTGTCCTACTGCCCAGCTGTACTTCACCTTGAGGTGATTATATAGCAGGCACACCACCCTGGTCCTCTTTGTACACTGATTGGCCATGTCAGCCCTCTTACAGCTGTCACATGTCTGGGTGACCTGCTGGGGATGAGGTATAGTCGCTTCAACAGTGGCAGCCTTCTTCTGCTGCATGGTCACACCTTTCTTCTCATCTCCACTCTTCTCTGACTGTCCCTCTGCATCAATGTTAGATGGTTACAGACTAGTCACAACCACTTACCTTGAGAGAGGACACAACAGATGGTGTAACGACCAAACCCGTCTATGGTCAATAGGGGTATAGCTGTTGAGTGGGAAGCACATAGACTTGGCTAGCAAGTCCTATGAAGGTTCAATGATGTTCTATTGGGAATGGGAAAGGATAGAATGTCCTAGGAGAACAGAAAGTCCTATGAGAACAGAGAACTAGACTAGAGACTAAGTACTACTAATCTACAGTATTTATACAGTTAACATAGGGGCACAGACCAAGCTGTACATAGCTATATACATAGCTATGATTGATATAAAGAGTTAATATGTTGTAGACTGGTTAACATGAGTTAGCCAGGACTTAGCCATGAGTTAGCAGATAAGCACAGCTTAGATAAGATGCTGTGATGTGATTGGACGATAAGGGAAAGTGAGTCAAAGGGAAAGTGGCAAGGCAAGCATGAGGATAACATGTGTTGCATAGCTGAGATAAGAGAGATAAGGTCATGTGACTGGCATGTGACTAGACATGTGACTTGATAAGATAAGGTATTGCAAGGGTTATTGAGGTCAATCTGGTAGTGTCCAGGTTATAGGGGTTAATACGGTTAATGTAAGGAAAATGTAGGAAAAGTGTGAAAATAGTATGGTGGGTAATAGCGGCTATTACAGATGGCACACCCGATGACATGGTTGCCTTTTTTGGCTCTGGCACTATGCACCTCTCCACCTCCTTGACCTTCATTTCAGTCATTTGTGTGGCCTTTGATGCCATGGCTTCCTCAGGTATTAATGATGCCTACTGATGTCCTTCTAGTTCACATGCATGTATTCTGCCTCCACAATTGACAGTGTCAAGTCATTGTTGAGGTTTGTGTCGACATGGACCATGTCTGCCTCCTTCTGTGCCACCTCCCACTTGTCCTAGAGATAAAATTATGTCAACAGATATACCAATATAAAAGCAACTATTTACCATTGCATGTCCAAACTCTTTCACCCATGCCACCATCTCCTCCTGCAGGCTCTCCTGGTCTTTGGGCATGCACTTTGCCACAGTCTGGATGCATTCAGTGGCCACTACATATATACTTCTTGCACAGGTCACATTGAAGGATCACACCAATATTTGTCATGATGTGGTAGCAGTTGACTCAGCTGGTGAATTGAGACATGGTAAAGGATGTGGAATAGTAGAGAGAAAGAGAAAGAACATATGGTTTAAAAGGACTTGACATATTAAAAGTCCACACTGCTTTCACACTCTACATGCTTAGTCAGCATATCATGTGACTGACTGGGGACAGTCAGTATTCAAGTCCCCCTCAGATATAGAGTGATATGTCTCTATGGTTATATTTCTCCTTTTCTTCACTTCCTAGCATCATCTATATCCTCCTAACTTGCACTCCATTGTCTACTATCGAAGTCCAGCATTGTCCAATAATCTACAGGATGATGACCATGTAGAGTAAACATAGGAATGGCTGAGGAATTGAATGTTGCACCAGGAGATACTCCAGTGCTACCCTCAACTGGTCAGAATCATTGACTGCCATCATGAATTCTCCCATTGTCGAGCTCTCTCTCCTCGATCAACATAACTGCACCTCATGGGACATTCTTGCCCTACAAGAACCCTACATCAACCCTCTTAACAACATGACCACCAACTGACACTACAATGTTGTATACTCCACAACATGATTTACAAACAGTAAAAAGCAAGTTAGAGTGGTAACCTTAATCTCAGCAGCTATAGACAGAAATGCCTGGTTCCAAATTAACTTTCCTTCCCCAGACGTTGTTATAACGCAATTCAAAGGCCCTTACAGCTTATGCACACTCATTAATATCTATAATGATGGTAATTCTGACCAGACAATTCAACTGCTAATGTGCTTTCTAGTGGACAACATACATACTATCAAACCATCAGACAATAACTGTATGCTACTACTAGGTGACTTCAACCAACACCACCCCCTCTGGGAAGAAGAGCGCAACTCACACCTACTGACTGAAACCTACCTCACTGCCACTGAACCTCTACTCCTACTCCTCGCCGAATACGGAATGCAATAAGCTTTACCAAAAAACATGCTGATCCTTCAAGCCCTAGCAACAAAGAACTGGACTCGTCCTGACAATGTCTTCTATACTGAGAATACATGCCAGTCATTTATCCACTGTTATACTGAACCACACTTCCACGACTGCACTGACCACCTTCCCATCCTCAGCATCCTCAAGCTTGAGACTCCAAAACTCGCCACCACCCCAAAACGCAACTTTTGTGAAACAGATTGGGAGAAATTCAACAAAGTCCTCATCAGAGAAACAGAGAAGCATGTTACTGATGCCCCCATTCTTACTAACCACACATTCCAGAACACCATTGCTAGCCTCACCTGTGCAATCAACACAGCAATCGAAGAGACTGTCCTCATAATGAAATACTCCCCTCACTTAAAACGATGGTGGAACCATGATATAGGGAAGCTATGTTCCCTGACATGGTATGATGTCATCTGACCATCTCATCACTCACTAGCAGTCCTCGACACCTCATCCCCATTACATCCCATCGAAGTCCGAAGCGTTCGTCCTCGCATTGCAAGTCCGAACCCTTGTATCACAAGTCCAGACCATGTCCTATGTCCTGTGTCCGTTCTGATTGTATCAGATGTTCTTTGATTGGTTTGTAATCAATTATTTATGTTCCAAAACTCAATTGCAGGATTGTTTCATGAGCGTTGTCATTTACCGTGACAACCTCGTGTTTGTTCCTGAATCATGTGGTTCTTGGACTTGAGGATCGACATGTCAATAGGACTTAGTCAAAGTTCATGATGTCCCATACTCATTGTTTGTTTCATCTCTCTATTTACCTTGTCCTTGGTTACTGTTAAGTCTGGAGTATGCTCTAAGACTATAAATATCTGTATTTGGATTTCCGAATACATCTTTCACCCAGTTGGTGTCTGATCATCTCTCTCTCATCTGACATCATCTCAAATGTCTCCAATACGAAGTCCAGTGCCCGTTGCACGACTTACCAATGCTCTCATTCAAGTCCTTGATCCTCTACACTTTTCTCCTTTATGATCCAACATTCAGGTGTCTCTTGGGTGTCCTCGTATCCTTAATTCCCAACCCTCCAAAGCCTCGGACTTCATTCTGGAGCCTTGGACTTTCTGTCTTTCGTTCTCCTGTTCTTCAACTCACATTTGAATCCCTTTAGAGTCAAACATATCGCACCCTTACATCCTTTTCTCTAGCTTTTGGTCTATTTGGCTTTGTTCAGAGGGTTATCAGTGACCCCTTGTTATCTACAATGACCTAACCTCCTTAAGCAAGCAAGTCAACCACTAGTGGCTGAATCCTACAAAACAAGAGCACTCCCCAACCACCCCAGCCACAAACAACACCATATCACATGAAACAGATACTCGGAAACTATTAAAAAGGTAAAATACAATCACTGGATCAACTGATTGGAAAGTGCTACCATGGCCGACATCTGGATAGCCAACAAATACCTCAATGCAGAACCAAGTGATGGAGGCCTCACTCACATCCCCACCTACAAAACATGGAGCTCTGATAGTCAGCAAAGCAAAGCCAAAACCAACAAAAATAAAAGCACCCTACTGGCTGAGACCTTCTTTCCGCCTGCACCTACCATGTCAACAGTCCCCACTGATGTCTTCTATCCAGACACCCTACCTGACCTGGGACCAATAATGGAAGACCAACTCCTATGAGCCATAAACAAACTCAGCCCATATAAAGCAGGCCAGATGGAATTCCCAACACCATTTTTAAAAATTGTTCTAACATATGTACTAACCCCTCACCTCTCACGTAATTACAGAGCAGTCTTCTCACTCGACATGTATGACCCCCCCTGGAGAGAGTTCAACACTGTAGTCCTATGCAAACCAGGACGCCCAGACTATTCAATCCCCAAAGCTTACAGATCAATTGTGCTCCTAAACACCACAGCTAAGCTACTCACCTCAATCGTCACTGACCACATGTCACACCTTATAGAAACCCATAATCTCTTACCCACCACCCACTTCAGAGGATGACCAGGAAGATCAATATCAGACTCACTTCACCTACTTGAAGCCACGGTCAAAAACACCTGGCACACACACAAGGTAGCATCCACTCTCTTTCTAGACATCGAAGGAGCATTCCCAAACACCGTCACTGACCACCTGCTGCACAATATGTGACGACACAAAATACCTGACTCACTAATCAAATTCACAGAACAAGTTCTTCATGACAGAAAAACAAAGCTTATGTTCGATGGACACAAATCAAGCTGGATATCAATCACCAATAGCATAGGTCAAGGGGACCCTCTCTCCATGATTATCTATATCATATATAATGCTGACCTCATCGAAGTCTCACAAGAATGCCCCAACGAACTAATCCTAGCATTCATAGATGACACTGTATTTATAGCCACAGATAAAACCATAGATGAAACTCATCACACCCTACACGACATGCTAGAACGTAAAGGAGGAGGATTCAAATGGTCCTGCAATCATAACTCCAAATTTGAAACCAATAAATTTGCCCTCATAGACTTCACCCTGACCAAACAATGAGCCCACATCCCTCTAAATGTCCACAGAACCATCATCAAGTCATCCCCATCACACAAATTTTTAGGAGTAATCATAGATGAACACCTCAGCTGGCAGCACCATGTCAACTATACAATCAGCAAAGGCACAGCTTACACCCTTCAGCTCCACAGGCTCACCACTGCCTCAAAAGGACTCCTGCTTCCACTCATGCGTCAACTATACACATTGGTCACCATTCCAAAACTACTCTATGCCGTCGATGTCTGGTTCACCCCCATCTACACTGCTGACAACAATGACTGTCACTGAGGCTCCATAACAGTTGCAAAGAAACTGAACAAAGTACAGTGCATCACACTAATAAGTATGACTGGAGCATTATGAACAACAGCTAATGACACTCTGGAAGCACATACCAACTTACTTCCACTAGATCTCCGAATCCAAAATCTATGCCATCAAGCTGCCATACACCTTGCTGCCCACCCTGACTCACACTGCATTTCCCCCCTAATCTGCTGTGCCACCAAACACTATGTCCAAAGACACAAATCCTCATTATACCACCTTATGCATACCTACCTACTCAACCCAGACACAATAGAGAAAGTCAAACCTGCCAGACAATGACCCAATGAAACACTCCTGCTATAAAGTTCAGAATAGAATGTGGGAAGTGAGGTAGAACTTGTCCCTGGGTTTCCAGTAAGGTATATGTGTGAGAAGGGATAATTGTGTTCAATCCTGCACGCTTATAAGAGAATCCAGAATGAATCCAACAAATCCAAGTCTGAAAGGGCACAGGAAAATACTCGGAAGTGCTTGGAACTATGGTTCCAGGCACAGAAGTGGAAAATGTGAATGGGAATGTGAAGAACAATTAAAAACAATGGCAAACAACAAAGAAACAAGATGAGAGAACAAAAAGAAGAGAAGAGAAAAACAGTGTGGAACTTATGGTTCCAAGTCAGAAAGGGCATAGGAAAGTGTCTAGAAATGCTTGGAACTATGGTTCCGAGTTCGAAAGTGAAGGGAATGATGGAGAGACCAGGAGGACAATTCTGCACATGGGCAGAAGATCTTGCATGAAAGAAAAATGTATATTGGTGTCACAACACAAACTCTTTATAGTCTGGGCATATCCAAGACATCACAGCCACAGCAAAACTTCTAGGGCACTTGTTTCCCTGTGAAGTAGTAGAGTACGATGGAAAATACTATATGAGATCCAATAACCAGGATCAACATAATGGAGATGAAATGTCTAAACTTTATCAGAAATGAAATGTCAAAAACTTTCTCAGAATGATCCGGATGACAAACCTGGACCAGATGAGACTTGGAAACAGGTATGGAAACCATGGATTGCACTCAGGCAGATGGATTGAACAGATGGACACAGATCTCAACAGAATACTTGAATGATGTTGGCTACAATTTGAAAAGTGGGAAAAGAGGCATTTACAACTGTAGAGAGTGTCGAGCTCCTACACCACCTCCAAGATAGATCAAAATAAAGATGATGCTATACATGCCCATGACAGATGTCAACAAGGGATCAAGATGAACACAGACAGATCAGGACTCAATGGTAAGATAGGGGCAGCAGTGGTACTATATTGATCCAATGGCATCAAGAGGATATTATGGTACCACCTGGGAACCTCCAAACAATACACTGTCTATGAAGCCAAAGCCATAGGTCTTGTATTAGCTGCTAATCTCCTACTAGACAAACCAATCATATACTCTATAAATATATTCATTGACAACCAAGCAGCCATAAAATCTGGTGACTTTTTCCAGATCAAACCAGATCACTACTTGACCAACCATTTCAGGACCCTCATCAAATGAATGAAAAAGACGCATCTTCTACAATCATGGGACATTACCCTCTGTTGGATACCAGGCCACCTCAGAATTGAAGGTAACAAAAAAAGAGCAGATGCTGAAGCCAGACTCATGTTGGAAGGACCCAGAAACAACAGCAAGAAATCTCACCTCCCCAAACTTCTTTGCAACAACCCTCTACCACTCAGTGTGTCAGCCAGATTATAATATCAGAGACAGCTGACAAAAGTACGATGGACTGAAAAACTGGCTGAATCACTCCACTACGAACATATGACATGAATTGATCTCAAGCTCCCCTCAGGATCATATATGAAACTCACTGCTTTACTAACCCGACGACAGACTTCGATACTCACCTGGCTATGCACCAACCATTGTCTGCTCAACAAATACCTAAAACACATCACACAATTCCCAACTGACTCATGCCCTCACTGCACTAACACACCAGAAACCATACTACACTTTCTCCTCCACTGCCCCCACTATGACTGTTAATAACATGTCCTCTGCCATAAAATTAAAACACATGCCATGAACATCCTAAACTTGCTCTCATCAGAAAAAGCCATCCAATATCTGTTAACATACATTGAACATATGGGACACCTCATAGCATCCCTTGGTAACATTCCCTCCCTATGCAATCAGCAATGCTAACAACACAATCACATTACAGCCACTCATCCTGAATTGTCAAACCACCCTCACCTACAATGTTACTTTGCCACCAAACCCCAATATTCACTAACCTACTAAACCTAATCACCCATCCATTAACATATGGCAACCCACACGTCCCATCAAGTGCAACAGATTCAACTGTGACACAAAGGCTGAAAAGTGCAAGAGAGCATCCAATGACACCAACTTTCTCTATTTAGCAGTTTTTCCCATTCGTATCCAGTCCCTCATTCCCATATATGAACTTCCACCTCGGCAGTTGGACACATGTCATCTACTAAAAAACTCACTCCCTACCACATCCACACGTCAGTCACACATAAAGGGGGCTGATGATTGGAAGGTTCACACATCTAAAACCAGCCAGCAGGAACAGTGGGACCAGGGGAAGCCTTACAGCTCACCTCTGGAACATTTGCGGCATCGGGGATTCAGCAGAACACAAGTGTTCCTTTTGCTCCTGGATAGTAATGTCCTACATAGGGTTTAGTCTACCCCAAATGGACAGAAATGGAACCCAAAAAAAAAAAAAAAAAGACTGTGCCATTCAACTCTGCCAAGATGTATGATTCTCCGGTAGTCTGGCAAAGGCCCACCATGGCTTTATCTTTTGATTCAGCTCTTTTTTGATACAGGTGTTTCAGACTAAGACCAGACTTCCAGGTTGGAAATCAAAGTCTCTGATCTGGTTCTTGAAAGTGACCTCAAAGTACTTGATAGACTTGAAGTAAATGTTGAGGATACATTCACAGATTGACTTCAAGTCCTCCTGATACTTTTAGAGCTGGCAGGCTCTGTTATAGTCGCTACCAAATAGCCCCTATAACCCGGACACTACGCTATGTTCACTACACTTCATTCCTATATTTTCGCTTTCATTCACTTTCCCATAAAGCCCACTAATATCCCACATTATTGATCTTAAGGCTACATGCTCCAGACTTACACATGTTGCGCCTCATACATGCCTTATGCCCCCTATCCAACACATGCCCACACAGGTATGCTTATCCTTCAGTAACAATGATCCTCATATTGCCTCATGTTATCCAGTGGTACCAACTCATGTACTAGTATAGTATCTGTAGATAAGCACTGCACAGTCTGTGCACTTGTATTAGTAGTATAAATACTATAGCCAAGCAACCAAGACTCTCCAGTCTTGTTCTCTTGGAGTTTTCTCAGAACATCTCACTAGTACTCTTGCCACTTCAGACGCTAGACCCTTAGGTGGGTTCTGGTCATTTCAGGCTCACCAAGTTATTAGTCTGGATGAGGAGAGGGGATCAGTATCTGATGGGAGAACAAGGAACATAGTCTCAGAGAGGTCAAAGAGAAAGAGCAGTTCAACACCATAAGCCATAAAGTAAGGGGACAAACTGGTCGAGCAGAGTATATAGTGACTCTCTTGGCCCAAAAGACCAAGTGAGTGGCAGTATGCTAGCTTAACTCCCCCTTCTGGGAAGTTTTAACGATTAGTGTTTGAAAGTCCGGTCTTTTTAAATTCAAAATTAGAATGGTCTTGGTATGTAAAGACCAGTTTAAAACTGGTCCAGACTGGTCTTTTTTCAGAACCAATTGATATCCATATATGATATATATGTGGTATAAATAGATATAAAATAAGCCTTGAAGTCACTGTAATTTGACACAAGTGTTGAATTATGGCAGAAATGCTATCTTAAAATCACTGTAATTAATGTGGTGATTTTGAAATCTTTAAAAATGTAGATATATGCAAAAATACACTAAAATCAAATGCTGTGCATTTCTGCTTATGGTAGGCTTGTGGATTTTTAATTAATTGATATTTAACCAAAGAGCTTTTGTTAAATTTTCAAAGACTGCTAAAATTCTATGGTTTTTATAAATAAAGCAAAAGACCGGTTTGAACCAGTCCAGGATCACATAAAAACCAATAAAGACCAGTTCTACACAGTTATAGTACAGTCTTGCAGAAATTCAAGATTTTGAATGTCTGGTTTGATCTCAGTCCTATCAAAAAAGGAGAAAAGACTGGATCAGACAGAACCTTTAAACACAATTAATGATGGCCTCCCAGACATCAAAATGACACTGTTCAACCATACTATTAGCTTGTGAGTTATAGGGGGAGATGCAGATTTGATGAATACTGTACTTGTCAGCTAGCATGTCCATAGCTTGAACAAATGTGAGACCATTGTCAGTACCGATTTCAAAGAGGGACCTCATTGGCAGAGAATATCTTTGAAGATAAAGGAAGCGAGGAAGGAGGCATTCTCAGAGTGAAGCATACACCACTCTGGGTTGCTTCTTATTCACATTAGATCTGCACTATATCCTCATGCTGCCACCAACATGCACATCACACATGTTGGGCTATACATACCTATGCCTTATGTTATCCAGTTCCAAGGATACTTACCATATATAGTATTAGCATAGCTTGGTCTGTGCACACATGTAACTAGTATATAAACCCTAATGTAGTGCCAAAGAACACTAGTCTTGTTCTCTTGGAGTTTCCCCTATAGGCAACTCTACTTTCCATCTCTTGTCTTTTTCTCTGTGCAAGCGACCTAGCATTAGGCTTCACTTAAGTGTGAGTCTGATAGGGTTGTTTCAGGATGTGGAAGCAGTTTATCTGATGTGCTTTCCACTTGTGATAGATTCAGATGAACCACTTGATGTTGTCAACCAACATTAGCCACCAGAAGTGTAGCAAGAGCCTAGACTGGGCTGTGGAGACACCTTTGTGCCCAAGGTCATTGTGCACCTCTCTTATCAGCCCATACCTTTGATGCTCCTGTATGACTAGCTGATGACATCTGTGTGGCTCTTGTCACCACAAGGAATCATTGAACATGAAGAATTTGATGGTGGAGTTGATAAAGGACTGAAAGTCTGCATCAGAGAGGTTAGTGGGTCATACACATATCTCAAGGAAGTCATAGATCAACTTTGCATGCCATGGCCTTTGCAGACTGGAAGATAAAAGGGGAGTCCAGAGAAGAGTCTGGCTCAATGTGAGATGTGGAGAAAATAGATTGGTAAATGGATGGTGATGGAGTAAGGGGAGTGGTCAAAAGAGTAACATAGTCTAATGAAGGTATGGGGGAAGAGTTAAGGTATAGGATAAAGTTGGTGGCAACAATGGTAGCAGTGTAGGGGGAGTTTTTATTGACCCTTGGCATCATCATCGAAAGGAGGACACTGAGATAGTCCATCAGGACTGGCATGTTTGGCAGCAGGAATGTGATGTAGTTTAAAATGAAACAATAAAATACCAGTGATCCATCAATTGATGGTCATGTTGTAAAACACGAAACAAAGAATGGGAAGTGAGTATGGCTTGTCCCAGAGGTTCAAGTTAAGGTTGGATACTTTAGAAAGGGGAAGCTAAGCCTGTTCTTAAGTGCAACCAAAGAAAACCAGAACAAAAACTGGAACAAAATGGATCTGGAACAACAGTTCCAAGTTCAGAAGTGACAGGGATAAAGGTAAACAGTTAAGAACAATGTAAAATGGAAGGAAATGAAATGAAATGAAAAGGAATGAGATATGTCATAGAGTGTGGTGCATCTCTACAGTCATATCCTTCATTTCTCCTACTCTCAGGCATCTCCTATATTGTCCTTAACTCTACTCTGCTGTTTATCATCAATGTCTGGCCTTACTCCATTACTCCAGTATCATTGGACTAGTCCAGTCTACATCTCACCTTACTACCATTTGTATCACTTTGCCTCATTGGTGCACCCTTTTTCCCTTTTCTATACAAACTTGACTCATACTTATGTGTATCATTACTGCCCTTAGGGGTCAGTGTTCATCTTCCTTAATTGTAGTTAGGGTCTGGGTATACCCAGACTATAAAAAACTTGTATCTTGAATTTGAAACTAGCTTCTGTTTGGCTCACAACTACTGTCACCATCTACTGTCTACTGTCCACTGTTACCATCACTGTTTGACACTTTCCACTCATCAATTAATGTCTTAACACTTCATTTCTTCTCACCACTGTCTCTTACAATCATCAGACTATTGGTCTAATCAATCTGTCTTCCCTCCAAACTGCTGGTTTATCTCAGACTGTTGAGTATATCTTGCTGGACTTCTTTGTTGATCTTCTCCTATTTTCTAAGAGTCTCTTTCTATCATGCAATCCCATAGGACTTGTCTACCAGAGTATATAGCATCTTTACAACTGAAGCCCACTGTGAGGGACTCACAACTGGGTTCCAGACAAAGAAGTCTTCGGCCTACTGCTCAACAATAAAAACTTGAAAATTTCCTTGACTACTTCAGGAATTTGCAAATCAATGAAGGGTCTGCCCTCCTTCAACCAGTCTCCCCTTACAATGCTCAACATAATGTTCCCAACCTCCCTACATTAGCTGACTTGAAAGATAATCTTCCATTGGATAACAACTCCAACTCTTTATTCCAAAGACAGCACAATTTTAATTGGTTCAGCTTATTTCGTTCCACCTTTCCATTACCACATTTGATTAAACAGCCATCGGTGTCTGTATGGACCCTTACTGATTGCACCATTAGAACTAGCATAGCTCAGGATGTAATACCCGAAGTTCCTAGTTTTAGCAGTGCCTTCCATTCCTGCTCGTCTGACTTGGCCTTTGATGAAGGCATTCTCACCTACCAAGGCCGTGTCTATGTTCCTCCTGACAAATCCCTCTACCATTCCATTGTGACCTGCTGTTATGATCATGCCTCCACAGGTCACTCTGGCTATCTCAAGACCCAACAACTTGTTGCTGCAGAATTTTGGTGGCCCAGTCTTATGTATTTGTCCGGAAATACATCAAGGGATGTTCTTCTTGCCAACAGACAAAAGCAAATACCCATCCCATGGTACCTTTAAACTCTCTGATCCATTCCTCGGCTTCTCATTCCTTCCAACAGATCTCCTGTGACCTCATCACTGATCTCCCCTCTTCTGCCAGCTTTGATTCCCTATTGGTCATGGTCAACCATGGGCTTACTAAGGGGGTAATTCTCTGCCCCACTAAAAAAACTGTCACCGCTCAAGGAATTGCTACACTTTTTTTCCACAAAATCTACAAACACTTCAGATTGTACACCAAAATCATCTCTGATCATGGTCCCCAATTTGCCTCTGCCTTTGCAAAAGAACTTGGGAAGCTTCTCAATTACAACCTTGCCCTCTCTACTACCTATCACCCTCAATCAGATGGTGAAATGGAATGTGTCAACCAAGAAGTTGAAACTTATCTATGTATCTACTGTGGAAATAACCCCGCCTTGTGGACTGAACACATGACTCACACCAAGTTTGCCCACAATCATCATACCCACTCTGTCACCAATCAATCCCCATTCTATCTCATGATGGGATATGAACCCCATGCTCTTCCCTCCATCCTCACAACCTCCAATATTCCCGCCATGGAATCCTGTCTCAAAGACCTTACCACTGCCAGAAACAAAGTCCTTGCTGCTCATGAACTCCCTCATCAAGTTATGGCCACCTGAGGAAACCAAGGCTTCATCCCCTTCACCAAAGGAGACAAAGTTTGGCTAGAAGCCAGAAACCAGAAACACTGCTCTCCCACCCCAAAGTTTGATCTGAAACAAGAAGGACCTTTTACCACCACCAAAGTCCTATCTCCCCTCACTTACCAACTCTGCTTAGCGAAAACCTGGAAGATTCACCCCATGTTCCATGCTTCTCTCTTATTGCCCTATCACAAAAACAGCATACACTGTCCGAACTTCCCTTCCCCACCACCTGACCTTATCCAAAGAGAAGAAGAATACAAGATCAAGAAGAGCTTACGCCACTGTGGACCTTCGTCCTGCTGCATGTTCTTGATCCAATGGAGAGGATACTCTACCGAAGAAGATTTCTGGACCCCAGAATGGAACTTGAATAATGCCAAGTCCACTCTTCTCAATTATAAAAAGCTTCACCCCTCTGTCTTCCTTCCTATACCCTCTCCACCATCTCGATAAACAAACATGTCATTTGATCAACTCTCGATCTCCACTGAATCTTCTGTCACTGTCTCATCTTCCCCTGAATCCCTCTCATCCACCATTGCTGAGCCTGGATGGAACTCCTCCACTGTTACCTATTACCCATCCAACATTCCTGGAACTACTACCATTAATGAACCCAATACTCTCCCTGCTCCTATCCCATCCTACCCCATTGTTATTAAATCCCCTTCTCTCAAAGTGTCCACCAACCCCCACCCCATCCTTGCAGTGGATGTCCCTCTCTATGCCAACAATGTCAAACCTGATACCCCTTCCCTCCAATACATATGAAACCTCTCCCACTACATGTTAGATTCCCATCTTGCCATTCCCCTCAAGGCCCACATGGATATGAATTCCATGTTCCTTGCCCTCTACCATGCATACCTTCAGATCTAATGACTCTCCCTTGTTACCAACAACTTCACTGTGTTCAACACCCCCACTCTGGACAGACAATTGGTCACTTCTACCCAAGTGAACATTCTTAGAAACCTCCAGCAGATCATGTACCAAATGAACTTTGGCGAGTTCGTACTCGATATTGATTACTACACTCTGGAACTTGCCGCTGCTCAGATTTCCTCTGCTTGAGTCATTCCCCTTGTTCACCCTACGTTGCAAACTGAAGTTACTCCCACGTCTACCCCCTCCACATCATCCTCCTTGCTTTCCCCTGAGGAAGTTACCATGCTGAATTGTGCAGAAGCAGCCCATAACAACCAAACCACTCCTTTCCTTGGTGCCTTAGAACAGTGACCCCTCCTCTCCTCTGACCCATGCTACACCAACTCCTATTACCAGTGTCATCATCTCAGGCATGTTCGCCGAAACTGCCCCTTCTATCAATGTCCTATTATTGGCTGTCACCAATGTGCCCCCAGACATGATCAACACTCTTGTCACATGGCCACTTGTCACCCTTCTCTCACCACCTGAATCTCCTCTGTCAGCCCCACTTGTACTCAAGGATCTTTGGCCAGTCACTTATCTGATGGTCCCACTCCCTCTCGGCATCTCATCCCATCTTTGACAGAGAGACACTCTCCTCATCATCAATTTTCATTGTCGTCCACATCCTCTGGTTCCTCTCATGGCTCCTCTAACCGGTCTTACCGGTCTGCATGCTCCTCTGATTCTCATCGAGCACTCCCGATGCCCTCTCCTCATAATCATTCCCCCTATCAAGGGTATGACGATGTGCAGTATGATGACTCCATTACCGAAGAAGGCTACACTAACATCATGGGCTCCCTGGGTCTTTCTTACTCTAGTCTTTACAATTAGTCTTTCAATGCTGTCTTAGATCTAGTCAGGGGGTAATGTTACAACTCATTCTTTTCTTCTACTTATTCACATATTCAACTCTCATCATTGGACTTTCTTTTCTTTTTGTCCCTGACTCACCCACATTCCATAAGGCCTTATCTCCTTATCTCCTTGTCTCTTATCTCACTTGCTTCATCAGCAATTACTTCCCCCACATTCCATTCCATTCTACAATCTTCTATGCTTACCCTTAACTGTTGTACTCGGGTATATAAACCCTCAATACCATTCCTTGTACTCTAGCTTAGATCTCCTTGAATCTATCTTGTCTCTGTTCTAAGACTCCTTCAGGCAATCGACCCGTTGTCCTTGAACCCTTGAACCCTTGACTATCCTCTAGCCCTAGACCAATCTCTTGAACCATTGAACCAGTTGCTCCCACTGTTGAGTGGAGTGTCTTCCTTGGACTTTGTGCTACCATTAAGTGCACACTTATCCTCTGAAACCCTCGAACCCATCTTTCAAGGCTACGCTCATCCCTATCTGGGCCAAGCATAACACCCTGTTCATCAACATCAAAGGGATCGCCCACAAGGTCCTCTTCTATGTCATGCATTGCAGAAATGAAAATGTTATCCTAGGAATACCCTAGTTCTGAAAGGCCAATCCAACTATCAATTGGGCCTGCCAAACCATCTCCATCCCGGACTCCACCAACCAACATCAGGAAATCTTCAGCTTACTTAACCTTGCTTATTTAACACTTATCTCCACTTGACGTACCAAACTGGCCAAGTAAAAATAAGTTGTTTAAGTAGATCTCTCTGCTGAGATTTTACTTTTATTTGCTTATCACACACTTAAACACTCGACTGTAGTAGACAAAACACTCTATTTCAAGCACGTACTAAGTAAATGCTATTTGTTCAAGTAACGAACAAGTGGGATGAAAATGATAAGTAAATGCACAGGCAGCAGGCAAATCAGAAACCACCAAAATGACACTCTGAAAAAACAGTAGAAAAAAAGACAAACCCGGAAGGAAGCAACGGGCAATGAATGCGGTATCGGAACATGTTGGCAATTCTGAATACAACGTGTTAGTAAAATATGTGTGGATCATATTGAGGTGTACAGATCAGAGCATATTCATCTTCGGACTCATCAGCATGCTCACTGCTGCCATCTTTGAGATCGAACAAGCGAACGGTCTCCACAATGCTCCTGAGTTCATCCTCTGTGTGCTGACCAGCTGCAGCAGTCAACTTTCACGTGACTTCACCCCAGTTCTGATCCGAGAATGCATAGGCATTCATGCTGACCTTCCCCGAAGCCTTGTTGACCATGGTAGGGGTTTTGAGACACTTTCCTTTCGCATCAGCTTCCAGCTGAAGCTCGTCATTCGCCATCATATGAAGCCCACGCTGAAGCTACAAGTGCACAAGTGAGTAAATAGGTCACGGTGAAACTCGACATTGTCAGATAGTACGTGAAGGCACATACCGCAGACCCGCAGAGCCCCAAGATTCCCTTGATTCCACTGTGGTGCAACGCTGGGCAGTTCAATGGAGGAACATCGATCCATCCTTTGATTTGTGGGAGGTAGGTCGATGTCAGCAAGCACACAATGAAATAGGACTTGAATGCTTTCGCCGTGTCGCTGTAGTCCAAGTCCAAGTAAAGATACCTATGCCAGTCAAGCAACTGTTTAGCCTCTTTGGCGACGGAGGCTGAATCCAGTTCGCTGAAGAAGCTTGCCCACATCGATAATGCTGCTGAACCTACGCCGTGTCGCCAGTCACAAAGTTGTTGGTACGCCTGATGAAGTATCACATGCAGGTCACAATATTACCAGGAATTTAGTAACTTACCACCGCCACGAGTTTCGACTGCAAGGTCACTTGTTCGGATAAGTTGGGGTCCTTTGGATATGCTGCTGCAATGATGTCCTTGACGATGCTCAGGATTTGCTGTTTGGATATACCCCATATATATATCAGACTGCGCCGCAGCCCAAAGGCACAGGGTAGGAATGACCTTTCATTTCCATGTCTCCTGTTTGAAGAATTCCAGTGGGATTTCAGCTGGCTTCGTGCCCGTCACAGCATCATTGCTTCCTCCGCTCTCTGTCCACAATTCCGGATCAGTCTTGACTTTTTTAGTAGGACACATGACCTCCTTCTTAACCGATTTGGCAGCACGTTCCACCTTTGTGACAGTTGTCTGTGAATATCCAGGGGTGTTTGTTGATGGTGGCGTGAACATGTGATGTGGCACATGAGACCACAGTGGGAATGTACGATAAGGATATGAATATTTACCTGAGTTGTGGTGCGAATGGATCCCATTGATCCATTCACATTGCTCGGGCTCTCCTCATGACGGTCTTCTGTAAACGTATCATGTCAAGGTTCCGTGCCCAATTCCAAAGGCTTACTTTTCTGTGAAGGAGGAGGGCCTTCGATGTTGTCCAACGACTTGTGCTCCGAGGCGCCGATGGCCCAAGGCCTTTTCTGCGAAAGCGGAAGGGCCCCAATGTCGAATGTCTCATTCTCCATGATGCTGGTGGCCCAAAGCCTTTTCTGTGAAGGAGGAGGGGCCTCAGCATTGTCCGACAACTTGTTCTCGTTCTCCGTGACACTGATTGCCCAGGGCCTTTTCTGCGAGGGAGGAGGGGCCTCCGCGTTGTCCGATGACTCGTCATCTGTGACGGTGATGGCAAGGATGGTGTTCTGAGAGCAATTCGGTTAAGTGAGTGATGTGTTGCCAAGGTGCGTGGTAACTCGCTGGAAGTTGACTTGCCTCATCGAACATGCCAACCGCTGCCCTCTCTAAGGTGTCATCCTCCATTTCTTCATCGTCAAACCTGCCAACAAGGGCATCTTCAGCCTGTGGGGCAACATCATTGACAGAGCTCGGAGGTGTAGTGGTGCCAAGTAGTGTTTCGGAGGGTGGCGGACTTGTAGCTGTGCTTGCACGCATCTTCCCAGGAATCTTCTTTCCATGTGGGTCAATGTTTGCTGCCCAGCCTTGGATACGACTTATCAGAGTGTCATCTGGAGTTGCTGCTCTGTGATTCCAGAAGAAAAGTGTAGCTTCGGTCAGTAAAAGCATCATGGTGGTGGGAATGATGGAAAGGGACATATGGTTTGGCACTGTCTTCGACACATTTTCCTCTCTTTTCGGCATCTCTTCCTGCCGTGTCACGGTGGAGTGCCTCACGCAGCAACTTGTTTGGTGCCGCCTTCCTCGCCTTCATTGTCACCTCTTTGTTGTCCAATGTTGAGTTCAGCAACTCTCCACTGGGCAATACCTCCATTCCGCCAATCATCTGAGGTTCTGTACTATGGTGAGTTAGGTTCTCGGATCATTACTGCGTTTACTCACTGGCTCCTTTGGCAACGTCTGGGGTAGATGGCTCTACAGGGCCCCACAAGCAGGTTGGTCAGTCCATAGTACTGAACAACAACGAGCAAGAATTCTTACTTTTCTTTGCAGCCGGGCGAACACGTTTGGCTACAGTGGCCTTGACCGCAGCCTGATCGTTCTTCATCTTTTCCTCTAATTCACTGACCCTATGTAAAGCTTGGCTGGCGGCAGCTTCTCTCTCAGCCCGTGCGTTGGCCATGAGCTCGTCATTGGCCTTTTTCTCTGCCGGTGTTCTTCGCTTTTGCGGAGCGTCCGGGAGACCCAGGCGCTTGTTTACATTGGAAGGACGAGTCTTATGGGTAGACATGGTGGGTGTGATGTAGGGTGGTAGTGAACTGGCTGACAAAATGTTTGTGAAGAACAGTTTTTTGCAGTGCCTGTCCCCAATTTATTAGTTGGTGAGTCCACAAGTAGACGCTAGTCCCTTAGTTCTGTCATCGCATTTTTGATCATGTCTTCAAGTTTCACATCCCTGACATCCTGCATGCCTCGTCAGGACATCCCACCCATTCGGGGCGCTCTCCGTCATCAAAATCTACTCTCATATCCTTGTCCTCAATGCCTGCACTGGTTCAAAAATCGCTCAGGGCTGATGTAGCACTGCAATTCTATCCACCGAGCGGTTTCTCCACCTGATGACCCTGTCGTCTATTTAAATCATGGTGGAGGCGAACACGAACTGGAAGAGCCTCAGGATGTCCCCCAAGCGGACCAAACCCTGTCATCCCCTACCCATTGCTCATCCACTCCATCACAAGATGTTAATGTAGAATTCAATGCAGAATTTGTTGGCCCAGGACAAAAGGCATATCGGAATTATCACCCACACCTAAGTGGTGAGTACGCTGTAGTAAGTCCATGTTGCACCTACTGACGATGCACCCCACCCTCAGGTCAACCTTGTGATGCCAGCGGACGCTTTCTCCCTCAGGATGCAGCTCCTGTAACGACCAAACCCGTCTATGGTCAATAGGGGTCTAGCTGTTGAGCAGAAAGCGCGTAGACTTGACTAGCAAGTCCTATGGAGTATCAATGATGTTCTATTGTGCAAGAGGGAATGGGAAAGAACAGAAAGAACTAGACTAGAGACTAACTACTACTGATCTACAGTATTTATAGGGGCTAGATAGGGGCACAGACCGAGCTGTACATAGCTATGTACATAGCTATGATTGCTATAAAGAGTTAATATGTTGTAGACTGGGAAACATGACTTAGCCATGTGTTAGCAGATAAGCACAGCCTAGATTAGATGCTGTGATGTGATTGGACGATAAGGGAAAGTGAGTCAAAGGGAAAGTGTGCAGGCGAGCATGAGGATAACATGTGTTGCATAGCCTAGATAAGAGA
Organism: Boletus rex-veris; assembly: GCA_038088795.1. NCBI lineage: Eukaryota > Fungi > Basidiomycota > Agaricomycetes > Boletales > Boletaceae > Boletus > Boletus rex-veris. Next base: position 67,267 of record JBBPJQ010000028.1, read on the forward strand.
GATAAGGTCATGTGACTTGATAAGATAAGGGATTGCAAGGGTTATTGAGGACGATCTGGTAGTGTCCGGGTGATAGGGGTTAATACGGTTAATGCAAGGAAAGTGTAGGAAAAGTGTGAAAATGGTATGGTGGGAATAGTGGCTGTTACAGCTCCTGAACCTTTGCTGTTGAAGTCCAGAGACGATTGGGGAACATATTGCAGCTGTGTTCGCTTCGAACTCGCCGACTTTCTATACACACGAAATCAGATGCCTGGCGCGCAGATTGACAAGCTTATGGATATTTGGACGGCCTCCTTACTCCAAGTTGATGGGGAACCTATCTTTACTGGCCACAAAGACATGTACAAGATGATCGACAGTTCAACACTTGGTGACGTCAAATGGAACAGTTTCACTGTGAAGTATACAGGCCCGCAGCCGGATCAAAATGTGCCACCATGGATGCAAGATTCATATGACATCCATTTTCGTGATCCACGAGAGGTCGTCCGCAACATACTGGCCAATCCCGACTTTGCAAATGAGATTGATCTGGTGCCATACCGGGAATACGACTCGGTGCTGGATGAGCGTCATTGGTGTGATTTTATGTTGGGTGATTGGGCATGGAAGCAGGCGGTAAGCGGCTTGTAGATCATATTCAAGATAGACTAAACAATTTACAGGACATTATTGCGCAAGACGTGAATACCCATGGGTCGGTCTTCATCCCAGTGATTTTAGGCAGTGACAAAACGACAGTATCTGTCACAACTGGACAGAACGACTACTATCCATTGTATTTATCGATAGGAAATATATGCAACAACGTTAGGTGTGCACATCGGAATGCCCTGGTACTTATCGGCTTCCTCGCACAGCCCAAAAGTATGTGCTTCCGTTTAACTTTCGCATCCTTAGGTGTTTAATGTATCTTGTTCCCATAGCCACACAACTCCTTGCAAAGACCAGCGAGTTTCGTTGCTTTCGACGACAGCTCTTTCACTTGTCACTTGCTTTGATTTTACAGTTGCTCAAACCGGTATGACCACACCCGAGGTCATGCGCTTTGGCAATGGGCACTATCACCGTGTCATCTTTGGGCTCGGGCCATATATAGCTGATTATGAGGAGCAAGTGTTGTTATCCTGCATTGTCCGCAGGTGGTGTCCAAAGTAAGCTAGACCATTCTACAGCTGGTCCAACTAATTAGTTGCCATCAAGGTGCTTGGTTGATCGTCGCGACCTCAGCGAGGATGCTCTCTTTTGCTGTCGTGAGCACACTGAAATGATTGTTGAATCATTTGTCCATACCGATCTGTGGGATGAATATGGTATTGTGAGCCGGCTTGTTGTATGTTTACATCACCGCTAGATCGAGTGTTCTGCTGATCACGCCACAGCCATTCACCAATGACTTCCCTCAGGCTGATATCCACGAGTTACTCTCACCAGACCTGCTTCATCAAATCATTAAAGGCGCATTCAAGGACCATCTAGTTGATTGGATAGAGAAATATATCGTCCAGACCTATGGGGGAGACGCTGATGCCATCCTTGACGATATTGATCGGAGGTCAGTTGATCATCAATAACGATCATGTTTCGCTGAGATCATTGTGATATGATTGTGCAGAATTGCTGCTGTGGCTCCATTCTCGGGACTTAGGCGGTTTCCTCAAGGGCATCACTTCAAGCAATGGACAGGTGATGATTCGAAGGCGTTGATGAAGGTATGTTAGTCATATTCTCCTGCGCACCCAAAACCTTACTAATTTTAACAGGTACTGTACCTTTCTGTATGGATGCAACCGTCACGCGTCACGCGGGTGTGGTTGCATTGCTAAAAGTCACGGATCACGAGGGGCTTGTTGCTAAATTTTCAGGGGTCACGGGCCTCGGGCTGCTTGGTTGCTAACAATAGCAACATCACGCATTATAGTAGTAGCGTGCACGATAGAAAAAAAGAAAGTAGTTACAAGCATGCATCAAAGTTAATGAAAGCCCAGATGTTCTCCTCCTCCCCCGCAGCAACCAATGCCAAATCCTCCGAGCCGCTCTCAGCATGATCAACACAGTGAGGAACAGTATCTACCTTGACAGACTTCTCAGCAACATCCAGACCTAGGGCAGCATGTATGATGACGCTTGAAGGGACATCAGCATCATCATCCACTGTGCCAGCACTATCATCGAGCTGGTCATCTTCAAGTCCATGGACTACCCCTGTTCATTCTTTGATCTCGTTGTGGAGTGCCGGGTGAGTGTGAAGGTAATCATTGAGTGCCATTTGTGCCGCCTTGCTTGTGAGACACTTTGCAGACAGGTTCCATTGCTTTACCTCGCAGCGTTCCCAAGCCTGCAGTAAGGATTCAATATTAGTGTGCATTACAAGTAGAAATAGAAATGAGAGATGAACCTTTTCGACCAGTTCATGTCCAACTGGTCCCGCCATGAAGTCATACACACTTACAAGGCTGGCGACTGACGCGTCACGTAAGACTGGGAGCGATGTTGTATACCTAACTTGATCTGGGGTCAGTCCGTCCTTCAACTGCTGTTGGTGTGAATCCACAAGGTATTGGGTTTGATGTTGTTTGATGCGATGTTTGATAACCCGGTTTAGGCCCACATCAGCAGGCTGAAAGATGCCAGTACCTTGACAAACATCGAAAATGCAATCAGATATATGGGGGCAGATGTGGAGTTACCTGATATACTTACAGCCCGCTGGCACAAAACACAGAATGATATGCGGAAACTCGTCATAAATGTATGATCGAAACTCGTCACCTGTGTGAACTGGATAACAGTCAAGAAAAATGATTGCGACCTGGTTGTCATCAAGGTCTGGATCAGCCTCGATGACTTGACGACGGTAAGGCTCAAAAACGAGCTCAATCCACTGTATATTATTAGTACATTGATAGGAATGCTATTGATCATAATGTACCTCTTTCATGGTCTTGAGCGTGCTGAAATGACTACCCTTTTTATTACTCTTCGCAAATGCAAAGTCAAAGCCATTTGCACGCGCTTCAGCCATGCCTTTTGCATTAGGCGACGGGAGGGACTGTGCAGATCCTCCTGACCAAACCTGTTGAAAGGGTAAAAATGTGCCATCAGGGGTGCTGGCGACAAGCAATGTGAAAGCACGCTTCTCGTCCTTGGCAACAATGTCAACCTGCCGTGAACCACGCTCTGCAAAGGTTGTGCCACTGCTTGGGAGGACTGATTGACCCATTTGATCAATCCCGACGAGGAGCTAATGTGTTGAGAGCGTCAGTGATTTGTAACAATAATTGAGACATGTACATACCTTTGGTGGCACATTATGCCACTTCATAATGTAGACGAGTCGAAAGAAAGCCTCCTCACACTTATTTTCAGCATCAGCAGGGATTTTTGCAGCTGCATGGGTCCCCTTACGAGGTGACCAGTTGAGGACACTGTCGAAGAATGACCGAACATATTTCTGGATGATCAAGGACAGCGTTGAATGAGTCATCTACTACAAATGACCAAGAAACAGTTTACTTACCTCGGAACATTTGAACGTGGCTAACAATTCAGGAACGTGGCTTTGAATGACTGCGAGCATGATAGAGCGGGCCACGACAACATTGATCGGTAGGCCAGATGCACGAAGAGTTTGGAGCTTCTGTACAATCTCATCTTTGACATGAGGGTAGTGTGAAAGGATCCCCGATCGTCCAGAGCCTGCAAGAGTGCTTCCCTTCTTCACATGGAGGAGAGTCGCTGCTGACCATTGACGTTGTGTCTTGTCAATCCAGCGGGAGACGGTGCCTTTGTTCAGGTGGGAAAACAGCTCGGGTTGCTCTTTTGTGAGCGCATTGACTATCGCCTGGGGTGACCAGTTGTGTCGTTTGGCTGCGCGGTCAATGTGGACCCAGAGGAGAGGGATGTACCAGTTCGTGCGGGTGTGGTGCTCTTGTTTGGTACCACCTCTTGTGCCATTGCGTTCCTCTTTCCAGGCCATGTGGTCTGAGTGTGAAATTGCAACCACATCAACCTCAGTCACATCTTTTGGTACGTCCTTCAAAACCTACAAGCATATTTCCATTAACAGGGCTTTCGTTTTCTGAAAGCCACTTACCGAATTGATAGAACGTTGGTCACGGATC
>JBBPJQ010000029.1:0-70111 GCA_038088795.1 Boletus rex-veris
AGCATGGCAATGTCAATCTCGCGAGGTTCTACCTTTAAAGAGCCCAGATCTTGCTGAATGCGTTGAGATACGGAAGTGAATATAATCAAGCATTGATACCAGATCCTATCTTTCTTTCCTGGCCTTCCGCACCCAGCTTATGGGTTGGGGGTGGATCTCGGTCCATTCTGACGAGGTTGAGGTCGAACGACCTTGGTGTTGTGCTTCGGGACAATTCACCAGGTGTTAACGGCTCGAGTCTTCTCACTTGGGGTTGCTACAACAAGAACAAGTCGTCGATGGACCCGAGGCTTGGCCAGTCCGATTCCCTTGATACTGTCTCTAATATCAGGTATTGTGACAGCCAGTAGTGGTCAAAACATACACTTTGACCCCTTGCTGCCTCACAAGCGACAGTTGAGCCGCCTTTTCTGCCAATCGCTCATATTCCGAATTTCGGCACAAGGAAGGAACACAGCGAACAAATCAACGTCAGCCTTGGCCTCAAGAACGTGTCAGGGTAACCCAGATTGGTTTCCAATAGTCATTCTGCTGATCCAAAAAATCTCTTATAGAATCCTTGTGAGGCCGCTTGTGTTTTATGGTGACTTTCCAATCCGACCGAGAGACGTGACAGAGGTGACTCTGATGCTTCAAACCAAAATCATCGTGCAACTTGTAACGTCGGGAGGTTCTCGAGAGTTCCACACCTTGTAGATAGGCATAGCGTCTACCGCAAATCTCGGATGCGGGTATTGTCCTATAAACAAGCCGTCGGAATAGAGATCGATAGATAATCTGCTGTGCATCATACGAACATTTTTGAAAGCAATCTGGACAGCATCGCATCCGCAGTTCTGTAGCAGGGGGTCGACCTACGTGGCAAACTGGATCGAAGGCAAGGTGCGTATATGCAGGAGGGGATATGTGATCGTGGCACGGAGGCATGCCGTGGACGTTGAAGTTGATGGCATCCTTCCGCAGGGCAGAAGGTTACTCTCAGTGCCTTTGTAGTCCTGGCGAGGTGGTCTAAAGGCTCCAAGAAAAGGAAGATCTGGTCGGACAGTCGTCATTTTACACTGAAGAGGACCAAGGGGGCCTTGACCTCGAGGAGCACGTCGAGAGAGGTCGATGAGCTGTTCTTTAACTCTGTTCTGTGCTTTGCGCTTTGTCTAGTTGACAGCACCACATATGATGGGTTGGTAGGAAGGACAGGGGCGGTGAAACACCGCTAGTCTAATGATACCAATCAAGCACAGCATAATGGAATGAATACAGCTTGAATTGAGATAATCAAAGAAGACTAGAGCCTCGGATGCCCCTACATAAAAGTGGCGTGCATTTGAAGTAGCAAATCACATTCATTCGTCGTAAAATGTCCAATGAGCCCATTGGCCGATACTACCTCGCCGGGGAATGCGTAACGTACCTCGTCAAGGTCAACGAGAAAACCTATCCCACCACGGCCAAACCGCCTCACGGTTTTGGAACACGCAGGGTTTTGCTGACCATCGCGGCAGCCCATAGGCCAAAAATAATGGAAACCGGGTGAACGTCACCCCGACCACCGGACGGGCCCCATAGCGTCACGAGTCCACCTGGTATGCCAGCCTTGCCCTCGATCCAACCTTGACGGGCCCAGTAGTACAGAATGGCGACAAGGCCAAGGGAAGATGGGATGGGAAGTCCTTCAAAGTACCGTGCTTTCCCCGCACCATCTTTTGGAATCACTGCGACCGTCGCATTGAAGCGCGCCAGTCGAGCCAGCCCACAACATATGAAGCCTGTTAGGCAAACGGTATCGAGGTAAGTGCGAAGGCCAACAGCAAAGGCGAGGACAGCAGGCGCGACGCCGAATGAAATCTGTGGGGATCATGAAGCAAAGCTTAATCGTAGAATGACATGTTCCCTACCAAGTCCGCCAGACTGTCCAGCTCTTGTCCGAGTAAGCTAGAGGACTTCCTCCACCTCGCAACTTTTCCATCGAAAAAGTCAAACATGAGCCCCGCCAGGGGAAGGGCAAACGCCCACCACAAACAATCGTCATCGTTCGTTATCAGGTAATGAGCCGAGGAAAATATTGAAAGGGAGCCACAGACGCCATTCATGATCGTAACGAGGTCAGCCAACCTAAAATTTCTGCACCGGCTAGCTCAGCATGGATCGACAAAGAGGAGCATCGAAGGCATGCCGTACCTGACCATGGAGAAGTGTCCGTCAGTTTCAACATAGTGCTGAAGAATGTGGTCATCGTGCACTGGAGCACCACCATTGGGCTTGGATGTCCTGCTGCGTGCCATTCTGGTGTCGAAAATTTTAAGCAATGAGGGCACAGAGACAGGCAGACGACACAAATTGTGGCATCCGCGCAGCCGAAAGTGTGCCAGGTACAAGGCGGGGTCCACGTCAGATCCGGGTGGGGACCTCTGATACCGCCTAGTACACTACCACTACAAACTAAACAAGGCAAGGTCTACGATTCCACCGCCATCGCATCTTCTCGCTGCGACTTCTCGAGCTCAATACTTCTTGCAGCATACTGGTTGGGATGTACCACACTATCTCCACCACCTATACCCTCTCCCTTCTTCACTCCTCGGCTAGCATGGGTTATTTCAAAGACGCGCGTGCACGCGACGTGATAATGGCTCTCCTTGACGGTCCTCATGACCTCGTGTAGGTCGTTCGCGGTGAGACCCTGGGAGGAATACGCTGCAAGTAAACCAGTTTGCAGGTTCTCAGGGCTAAAGTGACGATATGGACATCCGTGGCAATCTCCAACACCAGGTTTATCCGACGTAAGGATTTGTTGGCAACTTTCCAGCCATCAGCCCAGTAGAGGTCCAAGACACGTACACACGGACCTTCTCGCAGGATAATTTGCACGTTTTCCTTCCAACCCGTAAGAATGCCTGATATTATACTTGTACTCCTTATTAAACCTGTCGTCCGCTATGGTGCTGAGCGACTTCTTCCAAAATGCAATGGCTTCGTCGATCGAGAGACCCAAAACCTATACGTGGATGAGTAATGCAATCAAATGTTTGAGTCATGGCCGTACCTTGAGGAATAGCCCATACTGCAATCTCCCAAAGTGTTTCAAATGGCGATCTCTGACCAAACACTCCTGCATGTTTCGCATACACATCGGAAAATGTTTCCTTGCGAGACCATCAACCATGTCGGCACGAATCTCATCTCCGGTGGCTGAAGGGTTCACCCAATCCGATGGGACACCTGCGAGGAATCCCTGGGACAGATTGTTCAATATAGGTATCAACCTCGTGTCCTCATCCAACCGAGGGAGCATTTTGGCAGTGTACTGTTCGTTTTCAGCGAGGCTACCATGTGATTGCACAGGGGAGCTCACCTCAAGTGCCAACTGCAGTTTTCTTTCAAACTCGTTGAACACGAAACTAGACACTTCATTGCTGGGCACGTAAGCATAACCTCCGCTTAGAAAGACGCGTCTTTTGGCGACCAGGTCAGGTACTCTGATCCAGGGAACCTGCGAGGCAATGTCCAATCGACAACCTCTGTATGCCTCACTTGACATACCTTGTGATATTCTGTAGGCCAGTTCTTGGAGTCGGACGTGACTGGTTTTTCGAGCGCTCTCAGCTCCTTCGCGAACCGGTCCCTTTCATCTGGTTTAGCCTATTCATGATGTTTCAGCGTAAACAACAACGCGAGGGCTTGACAACCGACCTTTTCCCAATCAAATCGCTGTCTTTCAAGAAACGCTGATCGATCCGCCGAACTATCCGCATCGTACCGCACCCTAAACAGCGTCGTCTCCGCTTTGACAAACCGCCCCCTCAATTCTTCCCTAGTAAACAACAATCAACGCGTTCAGAGCAAGACCACCAAAAAAAAAAAGAAACGCACGAGCGACAAAACGCGAGTCGAAGGACGAAATGACCAATATGATCGTTTCGGCGCTGCTCCTCCAAGTTGACGGTGTGGGCCGTGTTACTGCTGAGCGGGAGATACTTTTTGCAGTGGGCGTCGGTCACGGTCTTGAGTTCGTCCCATGGCCGGTTTCGTGCAAACGAGGACTCGATCTCTGCGAGTACGCGAAGGCGGTCGAGTGCGCATGTTTCGAAATCCTCGAGCGTGACTTCATGACGAGGTGGTGTATCGTAGCTGACGCAGAGCTGAGCTCACCGCGAACATCACAAGCGGTAGCACATACAAATTCAGCCGGAAGGGGTATGATTCGGTGGTAGGTGTGCTGGTGGTCAGCCCAGATCCTTTGGATTGCTTCACCCCGGGCCGGGTTCGTTCTCTGTTTCTGAACATTCTGTCGCTCTGGCGGTTAGATTTAGTTATGAACGATTGAAATATTAGATTGTACGCTGTCACAGACGCGAGACACCACGCACACGCGTCGTGTCACGTTTCTCGTGACAACTGAGAAAGCAAATAAATGAATACATGTTTTAGATAGCAATGACGACGAAGCAAGATACATAATACTAGGCGTGGAATACCATACATAACCTAAATGTCTGACTTAAGGTACTTCAAGCAAAGGAACCAGCATGATTACACGATCCACATCACGTCCTCAACCGGGTGGTCCAGGGGTGGGTGCACGTCCAGATGGGCGGCGAACCAACCTCTTCCGCTTGTTTGCAGTGCCGGGTGCTGGAGAGGGGGGTTCCTCCTCGAGGTCAAAAGTGACTCCAGGTCGACGAATGCGATGAGTCTTTCGTTGTCTCCGTGCGGCTTCTTCCCTGTCCCTCCATTCTGACGCTGCAACTAATGGATCACGAATAGCCGGGGGTATGATAGCAGGTAAGGGTTGAGCTTGGCTGACGGTGGATTGATCAGGAGATCCAATCACAGTGTTAGTCTGTCCACCGGTATGATCAGTTACACGTCGGACAGCATAGACGAAATGCTCACCGCGGTGTTTCCATCACAGACATCGAGAGACGCAGCTGACACTGTTCGATTCCTCTTGGAGTGCATAGTCAGGAACTTCAACGGGGCGAACATATGGGGGGTGACATCCTTTTGCTCCCGCGCTCTTTGCCTGGGAGGAGGTGGAATGACAGTCGGATCAGGTACCCTGCTTCTGAACTTGGTCTGTGAAGCTGCGCGCGTGGAGGTGGAGGCAACCGCCGGGGCCGTAGAATGTGACTGCTTTGGGGCCGAAGTCGCCCCACGAGGCACAGGCGTAGTGGTCAAAGGAGCAGCGAAGACATCAGGATGAACCTTCCCTTGTTCAAGAGACGTGCTGGTGGTCGAAGGAAAAGGCGGGGGATCAACCGCTTTCGAAGATAGTGTTCTCGTCCTGAAGAGGCCAAACAACCCCTTCTTCTTGTCGTCTTTCGACTCTATGGATACTTGCCGTGGCCGGATCGGAACAGCGATGGACTGTGGGATAGCATTTGAGGTGTCTGGATTGAGCATCGGAGAGGGCGCAATAGATGATGGAGTTTTCAGCATATCAGAGTCGTTCGTATGATCAGGAGGTGACAGTCGCGCCGATCGAACTAGAGCAGGGGTAGACAGGTGTCCAGATACTGGGATCCGTGCTGACTGGGACTCAGGGGCAGATGGGCGTGAAGGGAAAGGTTGCGTCGAAACTGTGGTAGAAGAGATAGGCTGTGAATATTTACGAGGTGAAGGTGGCTTTTGCACAGCAGAGGATGATGATGGAACGGGCAAAGATACAGTTCGAGAATGAGTGGGCAGTTGGGCTGGAGGTACATGTGTCGGTTGAGTCGTTGCAGAGGACGCACCTGGGCGAGTGGAAGTAGGGTATGTATGGGACGAAGAGAAAAGGTTGCGAGTGGCGGAGGACGTGACATCGCGAGATCGGGTGGAATCTACAATGGGTTGCTCTTGATGTGTTTTTTTGACAGCAGTTGTCGACATTACGGAAGTGGATGTAGCGTCTAGAGAGGGTATTGACAAAGGTTGCGGACGGAATGGCTGATGCTTGAATGGTTCAGGAGCAGATGATGGTTGGGTGTTGATACTGGCCGATGGAGCGGACGTGTGTAGTCCCAGTGCACCGACTGGCGGGCCAGAGCTGGTTATCGTCGTGGATGCAGTAACCTTGGTCATGGGAGCTGTGGCGGAAACGATAGTAGCCGATGTATTAACGAGCCTGGAAGACGAAGAGCCTTGTACACTAGCAACATTTGTTGGTTGGTGTTGGCCACTAGTTGTACTGACAGGGTTGTAAGTTGTCTGTATTGGCGCAATGGTAGACTTGTTGTTGACATTCCCAGTGGCAATAGGATTGATTGCTGCTGACATCGACAGCTTACTTGCATGCAGCATTTCCCCAGCACGCTGGTAAGTACGAGAGGGTACAGTATGGGACGTGGCACGTTGAGTAGGCGCTATCTGGGAAGACGGGGAAAATATAGGCTGAGTAGGAGGTGCTGAAGATGGAACGCGGGTGGGGGTTGGTGCAGCGGCAGGGGTTGGTAGAGGCATAGGCGGAGCAACTTCCATGGCATTACGCTCGGCATTACGATGCAAAGGTGAATCTTTGCTTCTGGACTGGGGTGAGGATTTATGACCAGATTGCTCTACTACCGCGGGTTTGGACGTCGAGGGCGCGTTCACAACAGTGGTGTGCTGTGATGGTTGTCTTGACACCGGAACTGAAGGCGTTATCGTTGGCACGTTCGTGGGGATTCCTCTGCCTAACACGGGCGAATCCTCTGGAACCTCCTCAATTGTGACTTTGGGTCGCGGTCTTGTAGGCGGAGTCGAAGACTGCGGTGGAAGGACGGAAGTGGACCTCATAATTTCCTGATGGGCTATCTGCACGTCCTCGTGCTGAGAAAAGGCTGGCTTTGAAGCTCTCGCATCACCATGAGCCATAGCTACAGAGCTGTTCGGTATTACCGTCGGAACCGTATTGCTGTCCACTTTGGGAAGCTGCATGATCTCTGTGGTGTGTGGAGGTGGCACAGATGAAGGTTGGGACGCTTGTGAGGGTAGATGGAACATTTCGCTCTGTACCTCAGGGACGGAGTGCACATAACTTTGAGGATGCCTATCGCTCTGCGAACGTGTCGGAATGATTTCGCTTGTTCGTGTCTCAATAGGGGGCGGGGGAGAGTCCTCTAGGCCCCTGGGCGGCGGAATCGGAAGCGGCGGAGGTGAGAACTGGCCATTCTCCTGATCAATCTCTTCAAGAGTTGGAGGAGACGGTGGTTGATACGGGCGAAACAACGATGGTGCACGCACTGCTGGCGCTAGCTGCGGCTCATAAGATGTTGACGATGTACTTCGAGCTACAGGTTGTGAGGACTGAGACTGTTGATGCTGAGGGCTGGATATCGTCCTCGAGGCCCAAGTCGGCGCTGGAAATGGAGGTGCAAGCAGATCATGATCAACACGACCTTGCGGTAGATCGCGAGCAACGGTGACGGGGGTTGCCCCAACGACAGAAATCTGTGGTGGTCCTGCAAGGTGCTGTGGTAGATTCTGCCTTGGCACGTGCTCCGGAGTAGGTGTCTGGGACAGAAGATGAGATAAGAAGTGAAAATACAAAATTCATGAACATCACCTCTTTTGCAGACCTAGACTTGGGGGAATTACTCGCCAGTGTACCTCGTGGTGTACCAAAGGAAACATCTCTCGCCTTCGCGCCAGGAGAGTTTCGTTGAGACGAAATTGTTGGGGTTGTTGCCTGACTCGCCTTCATCATCGAAGAAGATGTGCGAGGGAACAGATCATCGTCTTGTGAGAGCACTTGACGGAGTTGGTCTTGAGACATTTCCAAGTTAAAGAGATGGTCTCGCAAATACTTGTCCTCTCGAGATATCCTGGTCCTTTTGGCAGTAGCAGGGGTTTGGACAACCCAGGATGCTTTGACCGTGGTGCTGTTAGATGTCTGACGGGGCTCTGGATAGTTGTCAGTCGGCGGTTGTTGGTCTGCTGACTGCTGATGAGCGTATGGTGCATCCGTATACGTGCCGTCTCGGGTAGAAGGTCGAGAGGATGTGAGCGTCTGAGGAACAACGATCGGGGTGGGATGGACAGTGGGAAGAGCGGGTGGTACTTGTTGTACAGAGTGACTGGGGGACACGCCATGAAGGTGTGTGTATTTGAGACTAGGTTGAGCAGACGACAGTAAACCGTGAGTAGGCCCAGCTTTCGGTGGACTACCATTAGCTTGATAAGCGGGGGATGGGGGTACAGAGTGCTGGCCGGGAACAGAAGATGTAATTGGGGCATAGTGTGTCATGGATGGTGGGCGGGTAGGGGGCTCATTTGATTGCGGGCCTTGGGAAACGGAACGCACGGGCCGGGGCCCAACGACTGCAGGAGGAACAGCGTTATTGGCGGAGATCCTGTGTGCAGAACGAGATGGTGGTCGGCTGTGCGGATACGATGAACTTGAGATATCCACCCCTGTTTCCGGATTCCCACGAGCGTAGGAGGGTTTGGAGATTGGGGTGGGCAACGCTCGACTTGACTCGTGGATCGACACGCGTTCGCCGGGAGGTAGATCGTCCCTATGAGGCACAGCATGCGAGTATTCCACGACAACCGGAGGGCGATCGGACTGAGCACGTGTCTCAGAGAAGTGTGAACGAGTATGACCAGAGGACTTGACGATCGATGCAGAAGTTGGGTGAGGAGGGTGGACGACGATTTCCTGTGGAGCATCTAAATGTGAAATTGCCGATGACTTAAAATGCACGTCGTGCGGATCAGAAGGACCCTGGCCCGCGTGGATACTGACAATTTGTGGTACAGTCGGTACCCTAGTCTCAGTGGGTAAGGTGGACACTTTGGGTCCTGGTGTCACGAGAGGAATGTCGACGTTCGCCGGTGCTAAAGGCGGGCGAATGTCTTGTTGTGTTCCGTACTTGCCCTGTGTTTTAGATGAGTTGTGCAATGACTAGTAAGGGACAGAGCGAGCGATCATACCTCGGGCCTCTTCACGTCATCTCGTGGGCCCACCGATAGATCGTGATTGCCTTTGTCCCTCGTGGAAGTGGATGTATGCACGTCGCTTCTTTGCACAGCAGGACCCGAAGGAGTGCGATCCATACGATGCTGAGTTCGGATATTAGCACAAGCAGTGTGATATAATGGTCTGACATGAACTACCTTGCCAGTGACCCGTTCGGTATCACTGCCGGATTGAGCGCCTGGGGCAGTTGAAGGACGGCCCTCTCGATGAGAGCGTTGTGACTTGGCTTTTGGTGGAAGGTAAACAGGCATTACACGTGGGGCAGGTGGGGGTTCACCTGTCTGCTGTGCGTCTGGTTGTGGAGCGGTGGTGGAATGCGACGGCATGGTAGTGATCGGGTTCTGCGTGTTTTCGGGCTGGTGTCGACGACCCTATTAACGTGCAGAATGAGACATGGGAGAGTATAAAATGTAGTCCAAGCTCACGGTGGAGGTTGTCCCATCCTCTGTCCGATGTCTTCTATGACCACTACTTGGTTCGCGAACGGAGGAGTAACCTTCCCTCCCGGAAAGCGAGGCCTTGGATGCATTTCTTTGCTCGGAATACAACACACCCTCAGTATCGGAATCCTTGCGCCTATCGTGGTACCTGGACCTGCTCGCATCTTGATACCGGACATCTGTGGCACGTTCTCGCTCTCGTTCACGATGCCGCTCAGCCCTCGATTTGTCCTTGTGTCTGTTTTCAAGCTCAGCAACAGGTTTCTCCCTTTCCCTGTCTCTGTCCCTGTCTTGGTCCCTATCGCGATCCTTGTAAGTATCCTTCTGGCGTCGCGAAGAAGATAAGTCCTGTAGGGGGTTCCATAATGATTGGTTTGCTGGGGTCGAGAAGGAAGGCTGCATTGAAAAGTGAACGGCACGAGAAGGACGGGTGGAAGACCTTGGCATTTCTTCGGCAGTGGGAATGTTGTCGTAAGAGGACGGGTGGGGACGTCTTGAAGTTCTCGGATCAGGCGCGTCTTGATGGGGTCTGCGAGAAGAGCTAGCTACAGGGTACGCGGGGGTTGAATGTGGGGGATGATATGACGAGGGTTGTGGGTACTGATGAGCGGCTGAGGGGTGCTGCGCGGATGAGCGTGTCGCGTGTTGATAGGCTTTGCTAGTTGGGGGAGCGTGGGCGGAGGCGTGATGATAGGAGTGAGTGGATGCTGGGGGATAGTGAGGATCCTGACGATGTGAACGAGAAGGGTGCTTCGGGTCATTATAACGGGAATCGTGGGATGGATAAGACCTTGGGTCGTAGGAATGTGAGGGCACGGTAGCGGAGCGGTTTCTTCGGCGGTCAGAATCGTAGTCGGGTGGATATTTGTCCCATTGCTTGAAAGGATCGACGTGTGTGGGGCGATCGTCACGGCGGCGGGTATGAGTACTCATGCCATGCAAAAGAGGATAATAGAGAGCAAAAGGAAACAAAGCAAGGAGCAGCGGCTCTCGAAGATGGAGGAAGGGAGGGTAAGAGAGAGACGCCGAGCCGTCGACACGAGGCTAAACTGGAATCGGATTATACGGCACTTTGAGGGCTCCCGCTTACGTCGTCGAGGTGGGAAAAAATAATACTCAGAGCGCGCTTGAACAACACGCATTGGCCAGGAAGTGACAGTGAACAAGAGCATTTTATTCATAGACGATGTCTGCCAAAACACGACTCTCGATCCGGCGCTACAGAGCAATGCACCGATCCTTGAACGCGCGCGATGGGCGGTGTCAAACGGATGGGCTGACCCCAAGACGAAGCCAAGCCTAGTCCGACCTGCTCTTACACGACTTTGACTCATTACCGACAGTGGGACAGCGGAGAGGCTGGTGGTGACGATGCGACACCCTGTCGAGACAATCTAAGGATCGTGGTAGTAATTGGAAAATTGCAAGAGTCAGTCGCCAAATTGAATTGGGCGGGGCGCTGCTTACGCAATCCAGTGGTTTGCCCACGATTTCCCACCGACTTTGTCAGGTCCCTGCGATAATAAGCTCTCGCCTGTATCCAGTCCAGCTGGCCGTCTGACTCTCGAGACACACCCAGCCAGTCTTGCCCATCTTGTCCTGTCCATATCCCATCACCGTACGTCCATCTCCAGATCACAAAAAATCTCGTTCCTCGCTCATCCCTCTCTCTCTCCCAGACGCTCTGATACCATGGACATCCTCGACGAAAAAGTCAACGGTGGCCCTTCAATGGAAATCGTCGACGACGTCGTCTCCGTCCGTGATCGTCCGTGCACTTTTCTTCCCCATCCCTTTCATTGTCTCACCACACCCCCAGACGAGGCATTCGCCGCAAAGCACATGCCAGACCTAGGGCATGATGTCAAGGATTTCAAAGTATACACTTGGAGACTGACCAATTGGAAGAAACTCGAGAAGAAGATCACAAGTCCAGAGTTCGACTGTGGCGGTCACCGATGGTACGTCCTCCTCTCTCTTTCCTTCACAGCCCACTTCCGACCCCTTCATCTCTAGGCGCATACTCTTATTCCCCTTTGGGAACTCGAACGCTCCTCCAAATGATACTGTCTCAGTCTATCTCGACTACGCAGATCCGAAAAAGTCCCCAGACGGTTGGCACGCTTGCGCCCAATTCGCCCTCGTCATATCAAACGTGCATGATCCTACCATATACACTGTCAGCCGTGAGTATCCCTCGTGTAGTCTTCCTTCGACTATTGATCTCTCGTCTCCACAAGATGCCCATCATCGTTTCATTACCGAGGAGTGTGATTGGGGTTTTACTCGCTTTAGTGAACTCCGCAAATTGTTCAATATCCAAGAAGGTCACCTCCGTCCAACCATCGAAGACGAGTCCGCAGATGTCACCGTGTACGTTCGCGTACTTGAAGATCCCACCGGCGTTTTGTGGCATAATTTTGTCAAGTAACTCCCTTTCTTTATTCTCACTCTCACACCTCTCATAGTCATTCCCCAGCTACGACTCAAAGAAGGAGACCGGATATGTCGGGTTGAAAAACCAAGGAGCAACTTGTTACATGAATTCTCTCCTTCAGTCTCTCTTTTGCACCCGTTACTTCAGAAAGGCAGGTCCTGGTGGCGCAAGATTGACCTGTGCTCACATCAGCATTTAGGCAGTGTACCAAATTCCTACAGAGGACGAACTACCCACCGAAAGTGTCTCTCTTGCACTGCAACGGGTGTTTTATCACCTCCAGACATCAGATCAGCCCGTTGGTAAGTGTTTGGTCGTCATCAATTACACGTACAGGGCTGCTCAGCATGCAACAGGCACGACCGAGTTGACAAAGTCGTTTGGATGGAAGTCAAACGACTCATTCTATCAACATGACGTCCAAGAATTCAACCGGGTGTTGCAGGATAACTTGGAGTCCAAGATGAAGGTCGGATCCATTCACCCGAATCCTTTCGTATCTAATAGCAACATAGGGAACGAAAGCGGAAGGCGCCATTGCCAGGCTCTTCGTGGGCAAAATGAAGAGCTATATCAAGTGTGTCAACGTCGACTACGAGTCCTCCAAGACCGAAGAGTTCAAAGGTTCGTTTACTTTCTGCACTGCCCATGCATCCGCTCAACTTGTGCAGATATCCAACTAAACGTCAAGGGGATGAAGAATCTCTACGAGTCCTTCAAGTACTTTGTTGCTGTCGAAATGATGGAGGGTGAAAACAAGTACCATGCCGAGGGTTATGGTCTCCAGGACGCCAAGAAGGGTTTCGTGTTCGAGTCTTTCCCTCCCGTGCTTCACCTTCAGCTTAAACGCTTCGAGTATGACATCCACCGCGATGCCATGGTCAAGGTTAGGTTTGCACTGGACTTTGTCTTTACGCGCTACTGAACGATTTGCATCCCAAGATAAACGATCGTCACGAATTTCCATTCGAGATTGACCTCGGAGAATTCATCGACGAAGGTCCAACCAAGTCTGAGAATTGGGTGTACAAGTTGCATGGCGTCTTGGTGCATTCCGGTGACGTAAATGGTGGACACTACTTTGCTCTGATCAAGCCAGATCGCGACACGAGATGGCTCAAGTTTGACGATGATCGTGTGACTCCTGTGACTGATCGCGAGGTGCTCGAGGAGAATTATGGCGGCGAACCGTTGAACGGCATCCCACAGCCTTTGCAACGCAATCAAGTTCGTGCCATGAAGCGCTTCACGAATGCTTACATGTTGGTGTACGTCCGCGAGACTGACATCGACGAGATGCTGGCACCGTTCAAGGAAGAAGATACACCGCCTCATCTGAGTACGCTATTACCCTGCGCTTGTGGTTGTGTATTGACTTGGTGGTTCAGAACGCAGACTCGACGAAGAGCGTCTCCAGATCGAGGCCAAGAAGAGGGAGCGAGAGGAGCAACATTTGTTCCTCACCGCCAAGGTCATCACTGATGAGACCTTTACGCGCCATGAAGGCTTCGATCTTGCAACATTCGACGAGAAGCATTGGCCCCCCTCTGACCTGCCCAGCTTCCGTGTACTTAAACAGGAGACGTACAACGTCTTCAAGTCTCGCGTTGCGAACCACTTCAATCTTCCGGAGAACATGGTTCGGTTGTGGGTTCTAGTAAATCGACAGAATAAAACAGTCCGACCCGATACACATATTCCTGAAAATGAGCCTACCCTCAGTGCGCAGAACCTCGCGCTTGTGCTTTCTTTTCCTACATGTTGATTCTGCTTCACAGCCGTCGAAGTCATTCGTAACAATATGGCTGCAAGGCAAAATGATCTACGCCTTTATCTTGACGTGATACCCGACCCGAGCAAGGTATACCTATTGTTCTTTCCTCTAGCCGTATTAACATCACATCGCTAGCCCGAGCCTCCTGTGGGCGCCATCATGGTCTTTCTGAAGCACTTTGATACGTCGAAACAGACTCTATATGGTGTTGGAAAGGTGTATGCCTCTCGCAATAGTAAAGTGCAAGACCTCCACCTCATGATCAACGAGCGCATGAGATGGACTCCTGGGACTCCTTTGAAACTGTATGAGGTACGAGGTCACCTTGACTCTCGTGAATAATCGTCCTAACGTGTTTCGCAGGAAATCAAACCCGGAATGATCGAGCTTATGAAGTCGAAATTTACGTTTGCTCAGAGTGAGATTCAAGATGGAGATGTCATCTGTTTCCAGGTTGATCAATCTGAGAAAGAGTGAGTCTTTGAAGTTCTGGTGTACTGGTCATCACATCAGTAATCCCCTCCTCTCTTTAGGATCCATGATTTGGAGAGTCAGAGCCTCTACTCGAATCCCATACAGTTCTATGACTTCTTGCAGAACCGCGTAATGATTATTTTCCGTCCCAAGTTCGAGGATCCCGATCATGATCACCCCGAATTCAGTCTCATACTGAGCAAGAAGCACAACTATGACATCGTGCGTTCCCCTTGTCAAATGTTTTTGGACCTTGCTGACATTTCCAAAGATGTCGCAAAAAGCTGGTGAATTCCTGCGGCACGATCCTATCAAGCTTCGCTTCACAACGACGCATGTTACGAATGGTTCTCCCAAGTCTATCCTCAAGCGCTCTCTGAACCAAAGCATAGCGGAAATCATGGGCACCAACTACATAAATCCAACGACGTCTGTCATCCTCTACGAAAAATTGGACGTTAGCATCGTCGAGCTCGAGACGAAACGAAGTTTGAAGATCATATGGACGGGGATTCACAATCGAGAAGAAGCATCATATCCGTTCCTGTTGCCCAAGACGAGCATGATTCACGACCTTGCTGACCACCTTGCCAAGCAAGTGACGTTGACATCTGCAAGCACAGGGAAAATACGTGTATTTGAGGTGTCCAAAGACGGGAAGACGCAAAAGGAGTTCACGGGCTCAGAGATGATCGGGAACATTCCTGATCCAGTTGAGCTGTACGCAGAGGTGCGTGTGTACACGTATCCACTCCCCGCGAACTTACGAGCCCGAGGATCTGTAGGAAATACCGCGAGAAGAACTGGAAGCAGATGAACACGAGAAGATAATAAGTGTCTTCCACTTCCAGAAGGAGGTCTCGCGGACACACGGTGTACCGTTTCGCTTCGTTGTGAAACCCGTGCGTCTTTTCTCTAGTGGATCAACACGTGCCTGAACCGAACTTTTTCCAGCACGAGAAATTTGCGGACACGAAGAAACGTCTACAAGGACGAATAGGTGTTTCAGACAAGGACATCGCCAAGTACAGATTTGCCCTCATTCAGATTTCAACGTTTAAGCAACCGACATACATCGAAGATGGTTAGTGTCACTGCTGATTGCACTGTCTGCCGTGTGTGACGTTACTTTGTAGAGGACATTATCTATGATCACAAGTTCGCACCAGAGGATGTGCTAGGTCTTGACCATGTAGACAAGTCGGGCAAGGCACGAGCTGGTGCAGGGGAAAAAGCAATTGTTATCAGGGGTTGATATGTGGCTGTAGCCTCTGGCTTGATGGCTTGATAGGATCCTGTGTTCCACGTATGGTCTTTCTAATTTTACACACTGTACTTTTTCTGGCTCAATTCACAAGCTCCTCTCGGTGCTCAAACGTATTCGCGCAAGCTCTTGGTCAATGCAACGTGAAAATGTATTAGAATGGATGCCATAGGTATCTCGAATGCGTACGTCAACTACTTCCGTTTCTTGTTCTTTTTCGGCTAATGATTGTCTGAGATGATGAAAGGTAGAATACAATTATGGTTGACTCACAGATTTTGAAGGGGTGCTTGCCTCACCATTGCTCGTTATGGTCTCTGCGCGGCCAGGGGCGGGCGGAGCGAGGCCATTGGCAGGCTTGCCAAGGGTTGTCAGTAGCGGTGAGGCTACAGGGACAGGAGACTGCTGCGCTTGTGACTGTGCTTGAGCCCGAAGTTGTGCTTGAGCTTGTGCCGCCGCAAACATGGCAGCTGCTGGGGTGCCGGGCGGAGGTGGTCCAGCCATCATAACAGGCTGCATTGCTGGCAGGTCGATCTTTTGGCCAACCTTGCCGTACCTTTGTTCTAGTATGGGTTCAGGATAAGAAAAGTGGAAAGAAGACGAAATGAGCCGGAATCTCAACCTTTGTTTGCCCTCGATGCTGCTGTGCCATCGAAAGCGTTACGCATCTTTTCGTTTGCGATGAGTTCACCGGCGGTCTGGAAGATGATGGCGCCCCAGCCCTCGACGAATGTATTTGCTTCGGCGACGACTTCCATGATTTCTGCCTCGAGTTCTTTCTCTGCCTGGAGTAGACTGTTCCACAAGTCATCGCCGATGGAGCCTTTCTGGAGGAGGTTTTGAAGTGCTGGTTTGTCTTCCCGAAGTTTGACGACACGGCCCACGTCCGTCATTGCGCGTTTGATGAGCGCAGCCTTAAGAAGTCCTTCATGTACAGGAGGGTCGTTTTGCTGGAGCAAAGTAACGTAGACATCGCGCTCTGGATGCGATGGGAAATACGATGCGTATAATTTGCCTGGTCAACTGTTGGCATGAGCGCAACCTGGGATGCAAGAAGAACGTTACCTGCATTGCGTTTTCTATAGAAGTGAGAGAATATGAGTAGACTCGAGATAACGATGCCAATGTACAGGACGGGGACGAGCACCGAGGCCATGGTGCTAGAGGACGATGAATGGCGATTTGCTGGCGGACGTGTTCTTTCTCTTCGGCCAGCTCACCGACTTTGTCCATGTTTGTGCCGAATGCATTGCCCGCTCATAACCAAAATAGGCACCGTTCATCGGAAGTCTCCGGGAGAGCGTGACTATTACGTTTTGCAAGCCTATAGGCGAGCAGCCTCTGATTGGACCGGAACACGTTTGTACGGCACTTTGTCTGATATTCCCATTTCTGTCACACAAAAAGCGTCTCGCCGGCCGACACGCTCGGCGCGAGTTCCCGACCTTAAAGGACGGGCTGCCAATTCACGGACCTTCTCACTCACTTCCATCATGTTTGGTCGTAGTGTTCCATTAGCACACTCACTCCTCCGCAACGTCCCCGCTGGTGTCGGGCTCCGTCGCTGGGCGTCCACAAAAGTACGCCTTGCATTGATTCCATGTCTTACCTTTTTCGTCTAACATGAAAGTCATGACAAGACTCTGAGAGAAACGCTCCAAGAGGTCATTCCGGCGAAGCAGGAGCAGCTCAAGAAGCTCGTGAGACCACTTCTTTGTAAATCACTTCCAGGACGTTCACCTTGTTTTTCCTAGAAAGCCGAGCATAGCCAAACTGTAGTCGGCGAGGTCAAGGTAAGGTCAGACCCGGTCGCTTCCGCTGTCATTTTACGCGTTTTGTAGGTCGAGAACATCATTGGCGGTATGAGAGGACTGAAGGCCATGCTCTGGGAGGCATCAGTCCTTGATCCCAATGAGGTCAGTCGCGCTTTCTGATCTGTCCGGACGTGTGATTCACGTTCTCGTAATCAAGGGCATCCGCTTTCACGGACTCACCATTCCCGACTGCCAAAAGGTTCTCCCACCTGCACCCGGAGGTAAAGAGATGACCGCCGAGAGTATGTTCTGGCTCCTGCTTACTGGCCGGGTGCCCTCCCCGAACGAGAGCTCTCAATTCTCTGCTGAGCTTGCCGAGAAAGCCGAATTACCTGCATTCGTGGAGAAATTTGTTGATTCGTACGTATTCCTATCCTTGTTGTGCTTCAGGAAGTCATGACGCCACCTATGCTAGTCTTCCGAGGACACTCCATCCTATGACCCAACTTGGTATGGGTGTTGCTGCTTTAAATCACGACAGCCAGTTCCAGGCTGCATATGAGCGCGGCATCAAGAAGAGCGAATACTGGACTTACATGCTCGAGGACTGTTTGGACCTCGCTGCCAAACTGCCCGCCCTGGCGGCGCGCATCTACCGAAACGTATACCACCCAGATAAGGCAATCGCCCCTGTCGACAAGAACATGGACCTTGTTGGTAAGTTTGTGGTTCAACTGGCCACATGTAAGTGATGCGACACGCTACAGGGAACTACTCGAACATGCTCGGGTTTGGCCATAATGAAAGTCTGACTGAGTACCTCCGTTTGTACATTGCCCTCCATGGTGATCACGAGGGTGGGAATGCCTCTGCGCACACGTCTCGTATGTTTCGTATTTTTGGACAGTGCAAGCGCATCTCATCTCGGTGTAGACCTCGTCGGTTCGACATTGTCCGATCCTTACCTTTCCTACTCGGCTGCACTCTTTGCGCTCGCAGGACCTCTCCATGGGTGCGTATATGCGTCCCTCTAGAATAAAGTCTACCTGACTAGGGCACGTAGTCTTGCTAACCAAGAGGTACTGAGGTGGCAGATGGCCATGCAGAAGGAGATTGGTGAGAATGTTAGCCACGAAAACATCAGAGACTACCTTTGGAAAACGCTCCGAAGCGGCCAAGTCGTCCCAGGGTAAGTGCCATCTTCCTTGCCGACATATTCTGCATATTCTTCAGATATGGTCACGGCGTTCTTCGCAACCCTGATCCTCGATTCATTGCCCTTCAAGAATTCTGCAAGGCCCGTCCTGAACTCCAAGCAAGTTCCATGATTCAACTTGTCCAGAAAGTACGATACATTGCGAGCATTGAGACTGTTTGCTGACTAGTTTGTAGACTGCCGAAGTTGCCCCTGACGTCCTGAAGGAACACGGCAAGGTAGGTACCTAACATGCCGCCCTAGCGCATTCCCTCACCACACGACAGACAAAGAACCCCTACCCCAACGTCGATGCGACGTCTGGTATGTCCCTGTATGCTATCGACTCGATATCCCACTGATCCCGTCGGAAAGGATGCGTGTTGTACCATTATGGTCTGACCGAGTTCAAGGTACAGTCATGCACTTGTTCAAGCAGTACAGCACTAAATTTATCCGTCAATCAAGTATTACACTGTTATCTTCGGTGTATCGAGAGGTGAGATCAGACCTTGGTTCCAGTTAATCGGGTCTCATTGGCATCCATAGCTCTGGGAGCTTTAACCCAACTAGTGTGGGCACGAGGTGAGTGTGCTTTCGCATGAAGAGCGGTGTTTTTCTCATGTGACATAACTCGGTAGCTTTGGGTTTGCCGATCGAGAGACCGAAGTGTAAGCCTCAGTTAAACTGCGCCCTACCAGCCTGGGTACTGAACACGTTACCCTAGCTTATTCTATGGATGCTCTGGAAAAACTCATCAAGAACTAATTACCCATGATAGATGGCTGTACCATTCTCCCGTAAGTCGAGGGTGGTGGTAAGGGTAGTGCCAACGTTTTTAGACATCACTATGATTTGGATTTTCCTGTCGGTAATCACTTTTCTGTAACTCAACGCTTAGTCCTCGAGGTTCGATTATCCTACAGCATCTTTTCGGGTTAAAGAACAGGGTGGTAACTACTGAGCCCTGCACTGATCCCTGCACATGTAATCCATCGACCAAATTGTCCAGCACTGCTAATAATTTGGAAGGGCGGATTAGAGTCCGAAATAACCAATCATCAGACTAATAAAAAGGTTAAGACCTAATAACCAAATGACCGAACAGATTCGAGCTTGATAGTGAATAGGACGGGGAAGACCGAGTTGTAAGAGAAGGAAAACAAGCATTCAAACATGGTATACCAACCAATCCGATAACATGACGATATGTGAGCGACAATCAGAACATCCTTTGGGCGGCGCCTTGAGGCGGGACCTGACTAGGGGATGGCATTTGCTGAGGGGGCCGTTGCGGAGGGAGTACACGACCAGGGGGCAAGACCTGCGGAGGCATACTACCCGGAGGACCTTGCATGCCAGGACGATATCCTGGCGGGGGTTGGCGGATTCCTTGTCCTGGACCGTAACCTTGTGGCGGGATAGGGTAACCGCCAGGTACAGCTGGGTTTAATGGGGGACCCTGGCCAGGCGCAAAGGCTCGCGGGGGCGGGAACCCCTGCGGGGGACGACCACCGGAACCAGGTGCTGGGCCCATATTAGGTTGTCCATGTAGCGCTGAGGGAACACGTGAGAGGGGCTGCTGTGGTCCTTGACGTGGCTGACCAGCCGGACCTGGCACTGCGCCAGGATCATGGAGCGCCACAGGCGCTGGACGCCCTGCGGGACCAGGTGTACCGTTTTGGATCGGACCAGGTGGTGGGGGATTTTTCTCGGCGGCTTTGACAATTTCATCACTACGTATACGGAAGCGAAGAGACAGACAGGTGCGAATGGCAGGTCGTGCGACAATGATGCGAGGAAGCGAGATCAAAAATAGGAACGCGGCAAAGAGAAAGAATGGCGGGACTTACTCTAGCAGATTAAGTGCTGCGCAGAGGACGACCCATTCGACACAGTCTTCGTTGCCCTCTCCCAAAGTCTGCCATACGGCCTTTTCTTCGGGTGTTTTTCCTGTGATGCTTATTCTAGTTCCACCGCCGTTGGGACCAGGTGGATTCTTCTGTATCTTTCCGAATTCGATGCGCTTGGGGGGTATGTTATGACCAGCATAGGCAAAGTAGAACATGCTCCAAAAGGCAGCATTGGGGTTAGGCTTCGAGATCTGAAAGAGAGGGAGATCTGGGGAATCTGGAGAAGGGAGGGAAAGTTTGTATATAGGTGAAATAACACCAGTGTTAGTGATGGACCACTTGAGATTGCGGGAGGCCTCGCAGCGAACAACACGCGAGGAAGAGGAGGTGGAGTGGCCCGGATCAGAAGCGGAGGACTTGCTAGGATTGTGGCGAGGGGGGAAGAGCTTGGCAACGCAGAGGTCACCCTGGGGAGAGGGGGTCAAGAGGTAGTTCTCGGTGTTCTGTGGGAGGATGAGAGAGAGAAGAGAGGGAGTTGATGAGGAGGACGAACATAGTTTGTGTGAAGATAAGAGTAGAGGATGTTGGTTGGCTGACCTATGAAAAGAGGTCGGTGTGAGGATGGCTGACAAGGGTAGCGGCATACCATGTGGGGTGACGATGAGCGTCGGGAGATGGTTTGGGACGGGTGGGTGAGATGGAGATGTGTAGACGGCGTATATGGCTGGACAAGTGAGCGCGATATAGCGGGGGATGGAGGAGGGACTCACCAGCCATCTTGGGGTATGGACGAAAGTGCTGCTGCAACGGTTGCGAGCCAGACTAGTGCTGAGTGGTCAAAAAAGGAAACAATACCACAGTGCAGCCAGGAAACAACTCTCGCGCACGTCGCTGCAGATCCAACCGCAGTCGCACCGGTTCACAGCGCTGCCCGTCCCGTTGCCATCGAAATTGCTGTCGTCTCGCCCTCGTCAGCACCGTGCAGTGCAGCGTCCACACACCATTCGAGCGTGACGTGACTAGCTGTGACTTTTGATCACGGCGGGGGGGGGTTCATCGATCCCGTCCGTCGCCCTGGAACGAGTCGACGCCGTTCACGTACCCCGCGCAGACATCCGTTCTGCGATCGCTTCCACCATGAAGGGTCTCAAGAAATCTTTTGTGCGTATCCCAGCCGCATCTACTAATGTTCGTCATATTGACTTTGTCCTGCACAGCTCAGGAAGAGTTCTCAGGACTCTGCGTCTGCAAAAACAAAGGACTCGAAATCACAGCCTACACCAGGCTCTGTTCCCCCGCCTCCACCCCCAAACACCGCCAAGCCTCTCCCCCAGCCTGTCCCCAATGTCCAAACTCTCCCGGGGGCATCTGTCAACAACGGCACCAACCATTCCCTCCCCGCCCAAGCACAGTCCTACAACCGCGCCCCGCCACCCGCTCCACCCCAGTCATCCACCGCCGAGCGTAGATATAACTCAAGTCTGTCCTCCCCGATCCCTCCCATCGTTGTCGTTAGCTCGGATCCCGCCCCTGATCCCGCCCCGCGATCCGGCCAATTCGGCTCTCCGGAGCGCACTTCTCTGGGCTTGGACCTTCCTGGCTCAAATGCTACTCCCCCACGCGCAAGTACCCTCAATCGTCTTCGCTCTGGCCCCCGCGACACTATCCCCATTGTCGGAAAGCCTCCTCGAAAACAACGGAGCAGCCGTTTCGTCGTCACAGAAAAAGTCGAGATCGAGCGACTTGCACCCTTTGCTGGTTTGTTTCTCAGCACTCTCTGTCCCATCATTTTTTCACCACTTCATCAGAAGTGCCTCCTTCAGAAAGACCTCAGCTCTTCATCAGGAAGCTAAACCAATGTCGCGTATTATTCGATTTCAACGATGCCAGCGCGGAACTCAAAGGTAAACAAATCAAAGCCCAGACTCTACACGAAATGCTCGAGTACATCACCACCCAACGTGGGGTGATCACCGAAAATATATACCCCGAGGTCGTGAATATGGTAAGTCTCTCGACCACTTGTCGGCGCCACTGTAATCGAGGTTTCCATAGTTTGCCGTTAACCTCTTTCGCTCTATACCCCCTCCCGTCAACCCCACCGGGGACGCGTTCGATCCAGAAGAAGATGAGCCTGTCCTCGAACTCGCCTGGCCTCATCTTCAAATTGTCTACGAATTTTTCCTTCGATTTGTTGAAAGCCCCGACTTCAACACAAATCTCGCAAAACGGTACATTGATCAGCCATTCGTGCTTAGTCTTCTTGAGCTCTTTGACTCCGAGGACCCAAGGGAGCGCGATTTCCTCAAGACTACACTTCATCGTATATATGGCAAATTCCTCAATCTCCGCGCATTCATTCGCCGATCAATAAGCAACGTCTTCTACCATTTCATCTATGAGACGGAGCGGCACAATGGGATCGCAGAGCTCTTGGAGATCCTCGGTTCGATCATCAATGGTTTTGCATTGCCTCTCAAAGAGGAACACAAGACGTTTTTGACCCGAGTCCTTGTTCCACTTCACAAAGTCAAGAGTCTAGCGCTTTATCATCCTCAGCTAGCCTACTGCGTCGTTCAGTTTTTGGAGAAGGACCCATCTCTTGCAGAAGAAGTTATGCTAGGACTGCTCAAGTACTGGCCCAAGGTCAACTCGCCAAAGGAAGTCATGTTCTTGAACGAGGTCGAAGAAGTCTTGGACGTCACCGATCCCGCCGAATTCCAGAAAATCCAAGTTCCGTTGTTCCAGCAGCTTGCGAGGTGTATCAACAGTCAACACTTCCAGGTGGCTGAGCGAGCATTGCTGTACTGGAACAACGAATATGTCGTCAACCTCATGAGTGATAACTTGGCTATCCTGTTACCGATCGTCTTCCCAGCATTGTATGCGAATTCAAAGTCTCACTGGAATCGGTAAGTTTTCCTTACTTTTCAAGGACGGTTGGATTCGACCTATGTGCAGAACAATACACGGGATGGTATACAACGCTCTCAAATTATTCATGGAAATCAACCCAGAGATGTTTGATGCAACATTGCAGCAGTACAAGCAACGCAAGATCGAGTTGGTATTTTTCTTAACACTCGGGACTAGCGTGCTTATCAAACTGCTTTCAGGGAGCAACAACATGCGGTTGACCGATATGAACAATGGCAAAAAGTGCGCGAAAAGGCGATGCAAAATGCTGGTGGGAAACTGCCCAAGGGGTTCAGAGAGGTTGAACGATTTCCACCGCCACCACCGTCTATCGGCGACGACTCGGATATTTTGGAATTGTCAATGGAGTTGAACGCGGTGTCGATCGACGGTGAAGTGCCGGCAGATTTGGATGATAACGGTATTGAAAGGGTACCGATGGCGGATCCCGGTTTTGATGTTCGTGCATTTCGTGCATACAACATTGAGGTGTAGAATGCATACTTACAGGCTTATAGCGTGAATACCCTCAGGTGGGGAGCGACCATTCGCCTGTTTCGCAAGGTCCTCATGTCCGGAGGAAGAGCGTCTTGCCAGGTACTCCGTCTTTACTTTGAGGATGTGGAACGCATTCTCAACCGACATTGTCAGTTGACCCGACGGTTATTCGTGACCTCCAAGCCCATCGTAGTCTGGATGACACGGTCGGCATTGGATCGCATGCAAACGGAGCGTGACCTGGACCCACGTTACTGACAGACGTCTACTTTCTGCATGTTGTTGCTGGCTGTAAATAGCTGGCGTCCACCGACACTGATGACCTTTGATGACATTCTCCAGTCTATTTTTCCCGTTGTTCCATTTGTGCCACCAATGAATCATCGTACAGTTTTTTTTTATTTCTGCTCTTTCCCGCCTCCTCTTAGCGTATGATTTTACGTACCGTCTGTGTACCGTCCGTTAGACAAGCTTTCCCGGGATGGTATGTTTTCATTATCTAATCATTGTGCATCATGGCAGAATCGTCTAGAACAGCGAGAGAAGGTCCTAGAACGATAGAGAATATCACTCTCTATATAATCTCGCCCGTTCCGACGCTCCATCTTCACTCCTCTCTCTCTCTCGTCTCGTCGTACACATCTGTAAGTGTCATCCTGCCAGGCAACAATCTTTCACCTCACCTTCGTCGTCAGCCCACATCTCCTAAAACTCGTTACCAATGTCAACGCCAAAAGCTATCGGTATCGATCTTGGCACGACCTACTCGTGAGTCGTGCTCCTCTGCTCAAGCCCTCGTTCTCAATTTTTTTCCAGCTGTGTCGGTGTCTGGCAAAATGACCGTGTCGAGATCATTGCCAACGACCAAGGTAACCGAACCACTCCCTCCTATGTCTCGTTCTCCGAGACGGAGCGTCTCATCGGTGATGCTGCAAAGAACCAAGTCGCTATGAACCCCCACAACACGTAAATCCATCTCTTCACCTTATCTCTTTAATGGCTCACACGGCATTCTCACAGCGTCTTCGATGCCAAGCGTCTCATTGGTCGCAAGTTCGACGATATTGAAGTGCAGTCTGACATCAAGCACTTCCCCTTCAAGGTGACCAACAAAACTGGCAAACCTTATATCGCCATTGAATACCGAGGCGAGCAGAAGGAATTCGTGAGTACTTTTTCTGTAAACATGTAGTACATCATCTGACCACATGATAGTCTCCTGAGGAAATCTCTTCGATGGTGCTCCTCAAGATGAAAGAGACCGCAGAATCGTATCTCGGTTACGCTGTTACCAACGCGGTCGTCACTGTCCCTGCTTATTTCAATGATTCTCAACGTCAGGCAACCAAGGACGCCGGAACCATCTCCGGTATGAATGTTCTTCGTATCATCAACGAACCCACTGCCGCTGCAATCGCATATGGTCTCGACAAAAAGGTTTCTGGGGAGCGTAACGTCCTAATCTTCGACCTCGGCGGAGGAACCTTCGATGTCTCCCTCCTCACTATCGAAGAAGGTATCTTCGAAGTCAAAGCTACTGCCGGTGACACCCACTTGGGAGGAGAGGATTTCGACAACCGTCTTGTCAACCACTTTGTTCAGGAGTTCAAGCGCAAGAACAAGAAAGGTAAGCAGTTGTATACCCTCCGCTTAGGATGGTGTTGACTGCTATGCAGATCTCTCCTCTAACCCCCGTGCCCTCCGTCGTCTCCGTACGGCATGCGAGCGTGCCAAGCGTACCCTCTCCTCTGCCACTCAAACCTCCATTGAAATCGACTCTCTTTTCGAGGGTATCGACTTCTACACCTCACTTACTCGTGCTCGTTTCGAGGAGTTGTGCCAGGACTTGTTCCGTAGCACCCTGGAGCCCGTCGAAAAGGTTCTCCGTGACTCAAAGATCGACA
Source organism: Boletus rex-veris (assembly GCA_038088795.1). Lineage (NCBI taxonomy): Eukaryota > Fungi > Basidiomycota > Agaricomycetes > Boletales > Boletaceae > Boletus > Boletus rex-veris. The sequence goes on from JBBPJQ010000029.1 coordinate 25,448, forward strand.
AGGGCAATGTGCATGAGATCGTCTTGGTTGGTGGTTCGACCCGTATTCCCCGTATTGTGAAGCTCGTCTCCGATTTCTTCAACGGAAAGGAGCCAAACAAGAGCATCAACCCTGATGAAGCCGTCGCCTATGGCGCTGCTGTCCAGGCTGCCATTCTCTCCGGTGACACTTCCGAAAAGACGCAAGACCTACTACTCCTCGATGTCGCTCCCTTGTCTCTTGGTATCGAGACTGCCGGAGGTGTCATGACCGCTCTCATCAAGCGTAACACCACCGTTCCTACCAAGAAGTCGGAAATCTTCTCGACGTACTCGGATAACCAACCAGGTGTACTGATCCAGGTGTACGAGGGTGAGCGTGCGCGCACGAAAGACAACAACCTGCTTGGCAAGTTTGAGCTATCTGGTATTCCACCTGCTCCTCGTGGTGTTCCTCAGATCGAGGTCACCTTTGACATTGACGCGAACGGTATCTTGAACGTCTCCGCCGCTGACAAGACCACCGGCAAGTCGAACCGCATCACTATCACCAATGACAAGGGTCGTTTGTCGAAGGAGGAAATTGAGCGCATGGTCAGCGAGGCCGAAAAGTACAAGTGTAAGTTTATTGGGACGCCCTGAACTCGGTGTTGATGCTGATGGTTCTCGCAGCTGAGGACGAGGCCGCGGCTGCTCGGATTCAGTCCAAGAACGGTCTCGAATCTTATTCCTACAACCTCCGCAACTCACTCACGGACGAAAAGCTTGCCGACAAGTTTGATGCTGCTGACAAGGCGAAACTCAAGTCTGCTGTTGATGATACCATCCAGTGGCTTGACAGCTCGCAAGAGGCTTCGAAGGAAGAGTACGAGGACAAGCAGAAGGAGCTCGAGGGTATTGCCAACCCGATTATGCAGAAGCTTTACGGTGCTGCGGGTGGTGCTGGTGGGTTCCCCGGTGGTGCACCGGGCGGCTTCCCTGGTGGTGCGCCAGGTGGTTTCCCTGGTGCTTCTGAGGAGGGGCCAAGTGTAGAGGAGGTTGATTAAATGGCTCGTTGATCACGGCTTCTACTTGGACACATTGTCTTCATTGCATCATGTCAGTATGTTGTTCATCCCATAATTCCTACAGCTTGTACGTTATGCAGCGCATTTTAGAATGGATTTTTTCTCTTTTCTTTTCTTGATCTTGCAACGGCAGTTTTCATGTTGCATGGCGACGAATTCTGCAGAACGTGACTCGTAGCTATTTGGCTGGATAACTGAATCGCATCTCACCTTTCCAAGTATACCTTGATCATCCGCTGTGACGAGTGCACTTACGATGGCCGAGCAAGTGGCCCGACCCACGACGCGGCTGACATAGTACGTCTTCATGAATCATCCCATCATGTCTTGCAATCACTAGGTTGTTGTTAATGTCAGTCAAGTCACATCTTCCAGCAGCTCTTTCAAAGCGGTTTCACTCTCTCCAAACTCAAGGATACCGTTGGCCAAGGACAGTTGTTACATTCCTCCGACGGAGCTATTGGCATCCCTGGGCGGAGTCTAGCATGGAAGGCGAGACACCGCTATCGATGCATCCCATTCCTTGCATTTGCTTACGTCGTGTCTGACAGTTGTTCCTCCTAAAAGATGAGCCACTCGAACCATCACCCGATGAGGTGCCGAGCATACCCATCAAACTACTTCGGAGTTCCCGTCAACAATTCTCGGAGGTGCTGCTGGAAAAAATGAAGGCCCCCGATGGGAGCTACGATGAGAGCTTTGTCGTGCCTGGTCTTACAATACCAAGGCAAAAGACACAACTCGCGGTAGACTTGGAGATGAACAATCCGTTGAGTTTGCACGACGAGGCACGTGGCACAATTGTTTTCTACGCAATTTAGACATTTGTTCATGGCCCAACAGAATCCTTGGAGAGCGTGGTTCGCTGCTGTGGACCTTCGAAAGACGATCCAGCAAGATGTCGAGAGAACGTGAGTGGGTCTGAAACTCGTAACTAGCGACGATCACCTTGACGTGCGCATAGATTCCCAGACATGGGATATTTTCGAAACCAAGACGTTCAGCATCAGTTGACCAATGTTTTGTTTCTTTATTGTCAGATGCACCCAGACATTGGATATCGACAAGGCATGCACGAGTTGCTCGCTCCTCTGTACTATGCTATCGGTAAGTCGTGTCAATTGTTGCACTGCGGCCTTAGGGAGTCCCTCCGTTTCCCTGCCCTTTTCCGGTCTGCTCATCCATACTCATTCTAAGCTGAAGCGTAAATGATGTATTTGGCCGTAGATTTTGACTCCGTAGCGGAATCGGAATCACCGGGACCAGACCCTTTATTCTCGGAGCTATGTTCCCGATCATGGGTGGCCGCTGATTCTTGGGCGTTATTCTCCTCGTTGATGGATCATATCTCGCACTGGTATGAGTGGCGGGAACCGACCTCTCCGCCATCATTTTCTCGTGGACCAATAAACTTGAAGCCGTACGTCTCACCAATTGTACAGACGTGCAACAATATACAGGGCACACTTTTGAAGTCGGTTGATCCTGTGTTGCATGATGCGATGCAGTCTGCGGGCGTCGAGCCCCAGCTGTATGGTTTGTATGTCAGTCGTCCATCTTGCATGTTTTCTGCTGACGAATGGCGCAATGAAGACGATGGCTCCGCTTATTGTTCACGCGAGAGTTTCCGATGGACGAAGCGATGATGCTATGGGATGGGTTGTTTGCCAGCTCGTCTCCTCTCTCCGACATCGTGCAGTGGACTTGTGTCGCGATGCTGATACGCATACGAACGAAACGTGAGCTTATGATTGAGGGTCGATCGCTGACCACTGACAGTGATTCTATCTAGTTATATCGTCGGACTACAATACCCAGCTGATGCACGTCTTGCGATATCCACCTTGTCCGGTTCATGCAGAAGCGGCTCCTCACCACATTCTACTTCTTATTCGTCAGGCAACAGCACTGGAGATGCTCCACACTCCTTCGGCGGGTGCATTCTTGGCGATAGAGAATCGTAACTTTTTGAATATCCCCATTGAAGTTCCGGAGCCTCCACCGATCATCAAACGAAAGGCTCGTCCTACTGAGAGAACGCATCAAACGAGTTCCTCGGACAACATGTCGGGCAGCCCTCCAACGGAGATTCTTCGTCAACAATCTGCGTCTCAGCTTGGCTTACCAGAACTTATCGCCCGCGGACTTTTGGATCGTGGCGAGAGTCTAGGGATTAACAGGACTGTCATGAATGCTGTGTCTGAGTTAAAGGTGAGATTACATGGTACTTTCAGAATAGATGCTCAATTTGCATACAGCGTAATCTGCCTGACTTGACTTCTACCCTTGGTCGTCCTCCGTCCTTTGGGTCGTCCTCAATTTCCTCCTACCCGCTTCTTGACGAACGAACACCCACTGCGGAAAAATACACTTGGGACCATCGCAGTGGATTTGAATCTGCACGTGAAGTGGCACATTTTCGACAACAGAATAAACGTCTTGGAGAGGCTGTTGCATGGATTTTGGAGACGTTAAATCGGGAGGTGGACGAACAAGGAGGACAAGCACAGAGAAAGCAATCGTTGGAATCTCTGTCGTATGTGCGGGATGTCCTCAGTGGACAGATCAACGAGATAGATGAACGTCGGCTCTGGGGAGAAGCAGGGTTTAAAAGGCGTTGGGAGGTAGGCTCGACGTCACCGACGGCCGCAACGACGAGATCTGGGTCGCCTCAGGACGGTCGACGGATGATGCTAAATACGCCCGTTCCTTCAAGCGTCAACGAGACGCTGCGTGGATTTATTTCGTCGAATGCAGCTCGGGTGGCATCCACTAGTTCAGCACCGTCGAATACGCCGGTCGTTTCGCGTGCAGCATTGCCGCGGGCACCCGCACGAGCATCTGCCAATAATCCTTTCCAGAGGGTGTCGAGCAGCGGGGGTGTCGCACATGGGCAGTGGCCGGTGGCTGGAAATCGGACGGTCGTCGGTAGTAGTAGTGGGTCGGCAGATGTGCAGAGCCAAGACCCGCTGGGTGTGCTCAGGTATTAGATGTGTAGTTAGACCTGACTGAAATGTGGTGGGAGGTTTTTCGTGATGCCATGGGAAATCAGGCGCTGAGCGAGTCGCGACCAACTGAAAGGAAGTCTCTCTCCGCCGTCATGTTCACAAAGTCCCTGGCAAAGACTGTCCCAACCAGGGCTCTCCTCCATCCTCAGCGTTCCTTTTCTACATCCCTTCCTAGACGCAAAGTCGTAGCCACCAATCCCGTAAATGCACAGCAGGTCAAGGTATCATCCTCGTAACACGTTTTGAAACTTCCCTCACCGTTCCTACGCTAGTCTTGGTCTTCGGGAAAGTATCCGCTCATCGAGCACGAGTACGATGCAATAGTCGTGTAAGTGCGTTCATCGGACGCGTCTTACGAGGCTAACCTCGCACGAAAGTGGTGCTGGTGGTGCGGGTCTCAGAGCTGCCTTTGGTCTCGCAGAGGCGGGTCTCAACACGGCATGTATCACCAAGTTGTTTCCCACACGGAGTCACACCGTGGCCGCACAGGTCGGTTGGCGTATCGTACATCGCATTGTCTGGGTGTTCTGACCATGGCTTGCAGGGTGGAATAAATGCTGCACTGGGCGTGTGTAATCCGCGTCTCTCTCTCTTGTTACACGCCTGATTCTGTCTTTTAGAACATGACTGAGGACGACTGGAGATGGCATATGTACGATACGGTAGGGTGATTTGGAGTCGTGTGCGCACCCTCGACTTATGCATTCGGTTCAGGTTAAAGGTTCAGACTGGCTTGGTGACCAAGATGCCATCCATTACATGTGTCGCGAAGCACCAAGATCTGTCATCGAGGTATGTCGAGGCGGGTGAAGGTACCGACAGACACCGACTCCCTGTTCTAGCTTGAGCACTATGGTGTACCTTTCTCCCGAACAAACGACGGAAAAATATACCAGCGTGCCTTCGGTGGTCAGTCTCTAAATTATGGCAAAGGTGGTCAGGCATACCGCTGTGCAGCTGCCGCTGACCGTACCGGTCACGCCTTGCTCCATACCCTCTACGGCCAGTCTCTCCGTCACAACACCAACTTCTTCATCGAATACTTTGCCCTCGATTTGATCATGCAAGACGGCGAGTGTGTCGGTGTCATGGCACTTAACATGGAAGACGGTACCCTCCACCGTTTCAGGGCCCACAAGACCGTCTTGGCTACTGGTGGTTATGGACGAACTTACTTTAGCTGCACGAGTGCACACACTTGTTCTGGTGACGGTAATGCCATGGTTTCTCGTGCAGGTCTTCCTCTGCAGGATCAGGAATTCGTTCAGTTCCACCCTACTGGAATTTATGGTGCTGGATGCCTTATTACCGAAGGTAAGTTGAACATCTCACCATGGAATGTTTCGTATGATCTTATTCTGACAATAGGTTCTCGTGGTGAGGGTGGATACTTGCTAAACTCTGAGGGTGAGCGTTTCATGGAACGTTACGCTCCCACTGCAAAGGATCTTGCCTCTCGTGATGTCGTCTCACGGTCGATGACCATTGAGATTCGCGAGGGACGTGGTGTTGGACCCGACAAGGACCATCTCTACCTGCAACTCAGCCATTTGCCTCCTGAGGTCCTCCATGAACGTTTGCCTGGTATTTCAGAGACTGCGGCTATTTTCTCTGGCGTCGACGTCACCAAAGAGCCTATTCCAGTGTTGCCTACCGTACACTACAATAGTGAGTCTTGCTTATTTGTAGCGGTTTGCATTGGCTGACGAGGTTTAGTGGGTGGCATTCCTACGAAATATACTGGTGAAGTCATTGCGATTGACGGGGTATGCTGATTGAGCGTATGGCGCTCCTTCATTGACTGATGTGTTTGTTTGTGTAGAACGGCAAGGATAAAGTCGTCCCTGGTTTATATGCCGCTGGTGAGGCAGCATGCGTGTCTGTCCACGGTGCCAACCGTCTCGGTGCAAACTCCCTCCTCGACATCGTCGTATTTGGTCGTGCTTGTGCCAACCACATCAAGGACAACCTTACCCCCGGAAAGGCACATAAAAAGATCCCTGATGAGGCCGGTCTTGGCAGTGTTGAGTTCTTGGACAAGATTCGTAACGCAGATGGCCCCAAGTCAACTGCTTCCATCAGACTGGATATGCAAAAGGCTATGCAAACTGATGCTGCCGTCTTCCGGTCAGTAGCGGCCAATTGACTTCGATATGAAACTAATTTGCATGCATCCGCACGACAGCACTCAACAGACTCTGGACGAAGGCGTTGAGAAGCTGCGTGGCATTTACAATTCGTTCGAGGACGTCGGTATTAAAGATAGGAGCATGATCTGGAATTCGTGCGTGACTTGTCGAACGCTATGAACAACGCAGAGCTGACGCGCATATAGTGACCTCGTAGAGACTCTCGAGCTCCGCAACCTTCTCCAGTGCGCTGTCCAGACCATCACTGCTGCTGCAGCGCGCAAGGAGTCCCGTGGTGCTCACGCCCGTGAGGACTTCCCAGAGGTTAGTTCTCGTTCTCACGTCTGCTGTACTCCATGTCCAATCCCTGACTTGTGTGTCTTGCAGCGTGACGACGAGAACTGGATGAAACACACACTCACCTGGCACGATGTCAGCTCGCCAGACGTTACCATCAAGTACCGTAATGTCATTGGCCAGACCCTCGATGAGAATGAGTGCAAAGCTATCCCTCCTTTTAAGCGCACATACTAAGCTATTTGGTCACCCGATGGGAAATTGGGGTATGAAATGGAGTAGAGCCTTCCTTTATGTAGTTGCAAACGATGCTGGAATACAATCTAATGTTTCTAGCACCTACAGAGGTGTAAATATTGTTAACCTGCTCATAGGACCAACTGCGAGATCAATAAATATATCGTCAAGCGCTACTAGGAGACCGTTACGTAACGAGGATAGCCACGCTGAAATCAGTGTTCCAAGAACAAACCACCACCTGCGCTAGGTTAATTTCCGAAGCGCAAGATCAAATGGATGGAGAACAGTCTAAATCCAAATTGCAAGAACACCAAGGGGCTATCGAGTATAGCCCATAAGAAGTCGACAAACGAACGGGAAAGAGGCTACGTCCTCTGCCTTTTGGAGGGTGTGGGTGGTAAAACCTCGGGGGGGCTGGCTTTGCGCTTTAATGGACTGGACATTCCCTCGATGGATGTTGATGGACCCGGTGAAGTGCGTATGCCAGTCGCAGCTATCTGGCTTTCTAGTGTCGCGTGTGGATTGTCGAGTATGTTCGGGAGGGCATCTGCATCTTCTGACTCAACCGACATTCTTTCCTGTTTTCGAACCGTTTTCTTGGTTTTCTTGCGGGTACTTTTAGGTGTTCGCGCGTTCGGCTTCTTGTCGATTTCGTCTCCGCACTCCACAACGCGACATATTTCTACAGCTACTGGGGCTTTCAGCAATATGTCAATCCAGATCTTGACAAAGTACAACATATATCAGTACCGTGTAAACAGTGTCTACGATATGCTTACCCGTTGGTTCTCTTGAAGAGAATCTCCCGGGCCCTTGACCTCCACGAACTTGCAAGTGCCTTTTTCAGTATTCCATAGGAATAGGTCAGGGCCACCGGATGTCCCAAAAGTGTAGTGTTCACAGAGAACGCGGCAAATAACGGAGAGTACTTTTCCGCCAAGGCACTGTTCAATGCCTATAATGAGCCGATGTACTCATCCGGAATGTGGAGTAAATTTACCGTTACAATGTCGACAAGGTCTTCACTATTAAACAAGTCCCACCGAACGCCAACACACCACGTCCCACTGGCTCTGTGTTCGGTATCGACACGTCGGATGAGATCGGCGCCTTTCCCATCTTCGATGGCAGCGAGTCGTTGTTCCATGAGATCTTTCCGTGCATGAAAAAAAGAGTCTTCCGCAATATCAAGCGGTGCCGTTTGGTAAGGCGTCTCGAATGCACCAGGTATTGATTCGAAAATGATATCCCAGAAAAGGAGACCAAACAGCATGGCAATAACCCGGGTTTCACAGTGGACACTGAGTAAATAATGCTCAGGCAGTGTAGAGCAATCGGAAGTGTAGATGCGAACCCCTTGAAACCTTGTTCCTCGTAACGTTGGAGTGCAAGTTCTTCAACGGTTAATTCCTCGCCGTCACGTCCTAACCAAAGGCTTTTTCCCTTCGAAGGATCTGACTGTACTAACGTGAGGAACTCTTGCAAACACTTCGATCTAGATGCCTCACCGGTGATTTACAACCAGAAGCAGTTGTCGCACTTGAGTCAGTCTCAGGTTTCACCAAAGTAACCACAGGCGAATAATAGCGTTTGATATCCTGGTTTCCCTGTTGTGATGGATTGATGCACCTGCCCGTTCGATCAAGCTTCAGGCTAGCTGCTCGATGTCTGAGGCGGATAGCTTCAAATGCTACTTCATCGGCATTCACAAGGACACCGTCGCATGTGTGTCGCTCTTTGACAGGTATCTTTAGCTTGTTTTCCAGCCTTCTCAGACGCCTTTGGAGCTTCGGACGAAAGACTGATCACATTTAGCGCTGGCCAATCCATCTACGTTGCGGGCCTTACCAATATGTGTGTCAGTATCTATAAGAGCTTCCATAACCGCATCCAATGCTCGTTCCATGGTTTCTTCGTCGTCTGGGAAATGGGTCGAGAGAATTAGTGCTCGCCGTTCATACCACCTCCCACGTTGTCCTCTTCGCCATCGCTTCTGTGCTAGAAGAGCCTCTAAAACTTCTAGCTCTCGTTCGTGTTCCCCGAGGATGCCGAGCGCAGCACTACCTTTGCATACAATTCGTGTGATAACATGTCCTGTAAAAAAATCAGCTTTGAAGGGAGCCACCAATTGAACAAACCGTAATGGAACCGCTCTAGTCCGCCTGCTCGGCCATCCTCTTCGCCTTCGGACATCACGAGATCCTGCCAGCGGGGATATATTCGCTCAAAAATATCCTTTACCATGCGTGCACCACGTTTCCGACCATTATCGGGCTTGACATCAGACATCGTGTCTTCATTTTCAATGTCTTCCCCTTCTCTGCTATCATTTGCGTTCCCGGGAGTGACAGGTGTTGGTAAGAATCTGGCGACAGGAGTTTGAATCCCAGCCGCTCTACCACCCCAAGGCGGTACATTCCCAGACAGCAACGTGTCCACTTGTCCTTCGAGGATGAGTACTTCTTCGTAATCAAGAAGGGCTTGGCGAGAAGGCCAGACATTCTTGGTGCGTTCGTACTCATACCCAGGATAGGCTCGTTTACCAAAGCGGGTTAGAAGCGCCGCAACGAGGATACCAGGGGTATATTGAGTTCTGCAAGGAAGTCATGAGGACGTGTCACACGAATCGAATGATGACTCACATGCGGAAATAAACGAGATTGACTCGATGTATCAAACCGAAAAACTCTTCGTCGACTCGCACGCACCGGACTTCGGGAGGGGATGAGTCACAACCACTCAAACTCCGGGGCACATACCTATGTGACGGAGGACAATCTCCTTAAGCCTATCTTTCTGAGGCTTTAATTTGGAAAATGGCAGCTTGGCTTGGTGATAACTGCGCCCTTTGGAATCTCTGCTAGCGTAGCTCGTTAATGTTGATTGTGAAGATGATGCATTCAGGAGGTCTTTGATGAGGTCGTCTTTCTACAAGGGATACACTCAGTCGGGCCATTGCGTCACTAAAGGATACCCACCTTCTGTTTTGGCTTGCGTTTCAGCTGTTTAGCGACATCCTTGAGTTCGTCCACTCTCAAGGACTCGAGTAGACTCTTCAAATCCATTTCCCGTTCACACTTGGCTAGTGCAAGGGGTTTGTCCTCTGAAAGCTCTGGGGCTGAGCCTGCATCTACTGACGCCGGCTGGTCTTGCGCTTGCTGGAGATTCCCAACACACTCGTCCATCGTGAGATCAACCACCTCCTGCCTTTGCTCTTCCTGCTTGATGAGATCCAACGGTTCAGGACCAATCTGGCACAGTTCGTCGATCGCGGCTACTATCGCCTCAGTGGATCCAAGTTCGCTCTCATACTTTAGAGCATCGAGGCGATGCCAGGTGTCCTGCTTTCTGAGCAGCAACTTTACCATAAGGAACCTCGCGTTATCTTGCCCAAGTGAGAAGGATTGGTCAGAGTAAGGATAAATTAACGTACATGAAAGATGGGCAAAGATAGTCAAGAGCGCAAACTCCTCGTCGTTGAGCAGATGTTTCTCCTCCCCAATGACGGTACCGACCATGTCTGAAAACGAAAAAAAAAAAAAAAAAAAAAAAAAGTCAGTCCAACGCACAGAATCACGAATGTAATGAGGGGCACCTTCGAAAACGCGTACGTATGTACTGATATTCCGGTCTGCAACCGATTGACTCGTCTCGCTTGTTCCAGCGCTGGACGGTCCTGCCAGTGTCACCGATTGAGCGAGTGTCTGTAAGATTGCGTTCGCCTGCACGTCTGGCTCATCTTCGCTCCAGATTTCACCACCTGAGAACACGAGTGCGTTGACCGAGACTCCAGATGAGCTCATGGCGAGAGTGAATCCAACTTCATACATACCCAGCTTACACCGCGTACCCCCGTCACGTGCGATCACGTGGGTGGACGCGTGCCTTCACTTTGATTTCATCGAGATCATTGCCAACGTGACCAAATACTCTCGATCGAGGCACAAATTGGAGATGCTGAACGTGTCTGGTCAACTACCACAAGACAGAGACCATGCTCCAGGATTGGGGCACAGTGTTGTATTGAATAGTAAGTACTGTAGATAGTTAGTACTAATGTAAGTAAATGAATATGCTCACCTCAGTGGTTGGGAAACCAGCTGAGGTGTCTTACATGCACATGAAAGAAACAATGCTACAAACGCTGATTTAGAAGCGATCGACCGCACCATGTCCAATCACGATGCGTTCAAGGAAGCAAGCGTGACGTTTCGTTGACAAAAGCATCTTGTTCCTGGAAAGGAAGTGAGTACCTCGGAATAATGTCCACGAACCTCGTTTTGCGTCATGGCGTCGTGTCGCTTCGCGGGCCTTGTCCGTGTGTACTTGCAGTATGCCGCAAACGCAAACACTGCAACGACGAGAGGAACGAGCAAAATCCGGAAAGGTGACAAGGCACTCTGGCTTGCAGTCGTGACGTCCATCCCGAAGGGGAACCAGCTCGTGGAGCATGCGGAAGATCACTTATCATGCGAGACCACGTGGTGCTGTAAGCACATAAGTCTGAGCAAAGCATCGCTCACGAGCAAGCGTGGTGTGACGAACCTCCAATCGGTAGATGAACTCGGTAACCGGGACTGACTCATCAGGGTGGTACCATTCTTGAACTTGAGACGACAAACTCGCGGAACTCAGGAGCAGGCCCACGGATGATCTCGAACAACAAGGCGGACGCGTAGTTGGCTGCATGTTATGTAAATGAGCACAGGGAAAGACGACAAACGGAACACACGCACGAATTCCAGAGAGTTGCCCGTCGGGGCCAAGGCTTTGCACTCGACATGGAGAAGAGGGAGATGAAAGGCTGGTAACTGGTCTCGATGAGCAAGAGTCGAAGCGGGTCATCGTCAAAAGCGATTCGTCGTTCGAGGGACAGGATGGCTCGTCCGGCGACTGTAAGGCGTGTAATGTGCGCTGAGCACCAGGAAAAGTGCACGAGACTCACTGTGTCCGATGCCTCCGAGGTCTTTGTCGGAGAAGGCCGCATTTTCCTTGTAGTCGGCGAGACCATTAATGTCGATGGAAGCCGGAATGCAAAGGACTGGTTGTGGATGAGTTGCGTGTTGAGATAATCATAAGTATACCTGCGCCACGCCAAATTAGAAATGAAAGCGTAGAATGAATCCACAAACATTCCACTAGGACGAGAGTCAGAAACTGACGCAGACCAAGGCAACTCTGAAGCTTACCATATCAACAAGTGACGTAGGTCGTAGTCTCAGACCTGGGAATCCTATTTTTCTACCACTACATAGGACCCACTGACGACGGCGTTGGCAGGTGTGCTTAACACACGCCCAATGCAGAGGTCTGACATAGATCACACCACCACGAACCCAAACTCATCGCCGCTCATTCCAAACGACATCAATAACACCCCCTTCCGCCGTTTCGCCGTCCTAGCCGCCATCAAGGCTCTCGGACCCTTTCGCCCCCGACGCGTAGATGTCCTATTCCTCACGAATAAGATATGCATCAAGTATGGCTCTCTGATCCAAATGTCGGAAGCCTTTACGCTACAATTCATCGCTATGCATACGTCCATTCCGGTGCCGAGGGTTCATTGTGCGTTCGTGCATAGGGGCTGCACATACATCGTCATGGAACATATCCACGGAGAGACTCTCGCCAGGACGTGGTACGCACGGTCGGCAGATTCAAAGGAAAAGATCTTTGCACAGCTCCGGAACATGGTGAACGAAATGAGGGCACTTCCCTCGCCCGGACCAGCCATCTCTAACGTGGTCGGCGGTCCTGTATACGATCCCCGGTTCCCTGGCACATCCTTGACCATCGGGCCGTTCCAATCAATTCACGACTTCCACGTCTTTCTGAGGAATGGGATCGTGGAGCCTCCGCCAGATAGCCTTTACCCAGGGATCCACGACATGATGCGTTCGCAGGACCAGCCTTGGCCAATGCCAGTTTTCACCCATGGAGATCTCAGCAGTTTCAACATTCTTGTTCGTGGCGATCGCGTGGTTGGGATCATTGACTGGGAAACGGCTGGGTGGTACCCGTCATATTGGGAGTACAGCATGGCCTGGTGGCTAGCCAACCCACGTAATGTCTTCTGGAGAGAGGAAACCGAGCGTTTCCTGGACCCCCCCATGCCCCACGAATTGGAGATGGAAAGGACGCGAGTCAGATATTTCGGCGATGTATGATAAACGTTCCTTATGTATGTACTGGTGGGACACAAAGGTACAGCGTCTAGCATCAGCTGGTGATTTCCCGTCGCGAAAGTAGGTCATAAGTCGCTGTGCTGTCCGTGTCGATCTCGCGCGTGCCGTCGAAACGGTGCTCGTCTTTCTTGCGTTTGCAGTATTGTATTGCCGCGTCTCGCACCGTGTCCCACTCGAGCACTCTCCTGCCCAGCGCGCGACCGCCGTCTTCCCTCAACTGCTCCAACGCCTCCTTAACCCACGACACACAATTCCACCCAGGCTGCGCACCCCTGATAGGAACCCCATGGAGAATCTCGGAGAGCTTCTTACCGTCCTCGATTTTCGCGATCATCACGCGCACGAGCAGCCGGAAGGACCCTACAATCCTGGCTTGCACCCCCTCGAAGCGCCACTCCGGCTTCTGGTCCTGTATGACATTTTTGGCGTGGTACCGCATCCCCATTGATGTGTTGGTCTCTACTTTCGGACCCGTCAGTAGAGCCCAATGGTATCTGTGCCACATCAGGATTGATCACCCACTCCACCGCGCAACCTACCTGTCTTCACCGCCTTCCATGGCAGGCCCTCCGCCGCGAACATAAAGCCCTATGTACAAACGTTCCTTGTTGGACGGCATAGGTGGTCGGCGCTGGAGCTACACGTTGGACACGTGCTTGGGGGCAGGAAAAAGACGTCGTGACGAACCATCCGCGGAAGCAAATTGACAAATAATGCAATACGTCACAAGCCACCACCCTGCAGCATGTTGCAATCAACGATCGCAAGGATGAGGTCTGTTAAGATATCTTAACGGCAACTTTGCACTGCACCAAGCTCAGTGGTGGCACCGACGTGGACCTCACAAATAACAGTGACCCTGGTCATGCCAGTGATGGCGGTGGCCAATGCACTCAGTTCTGCACGAATAAACACGACTCCGTCCGCAATAAAGCGCAGCCAACACCGGTGCCACTTCTTTTTCAATCCAATGCCAGCCCGATGCAGCGTGCAAGCAATAATTTCAGCCTTCCTTACGATAATAAGAGGTTCAAGACATAGCAAACTCATACCGAGCCGCACGGGCCGACCAATCCGGGTTTGAGCTGGAACAAGTTTCGACTCGTACGACTCGGGTAGTCTATTTCGCTTCGAACACCACAGCATCGTATGTTAGTCCTTCATTCGTTTCATACCGCTCGAAGCGCTGATCTTGACACCGCTATCAGATTTCATAGATTCCGCTGCTGGCTGTCGCGGCAGTGCTTTCCATCCTTTCCGGAGCCCCTTTGCCTCAATGATACTTGCGGGCATGCAGTACACTGGATCCAAGTCTACCAGACCAGGATATCCCAAGAGAGAGAGTCCTACGATGTATCCCGTTCAATTCAACAACTGGTACTCGGACGAGTCTAGTCTAAATGGAAATGACACACCTGCGACTCCAAAGTGGGTATGAAAGACGTCGACCATGTCGCCCTGTCGATCAGCAATACCACCCGTCTCTGGGTCCTGGGCAGAGAGGATGAACCCAATGAGCTTCTCACTATCGATCCAGCTGATCTTGTTCAGGATCGACAAGGCCGACAGTACCCAAAACGAATAGCAAACCTGTTCAGTAACCATGTCAGTCAATACTTTCCGCAGTGGAATACTACGTCGGTCACCGTGCTCACGTCTGGTAGTTTCTCCGGACGCCCATTGAGTCCCCCATTCGGAAGTTGTCGCTCTGCCAGCCACCAACACAGCATCTCCGTATCGACCTCGTCCAATCGGTCGAGAATCGCGAGGGCAGCTACGCAGACAAACACTGCGAAAAAGAGAAACAAGGGAAGACGATGACATCGTTTATCGTTGCTCACCTTGCGCGGCATGGCTTTCTGCGCCGGCGACCGCACCATAGCCACCATCAAAGTTGCGACACTGACGGATGTACGAAACCGCCCTATCAGTGTTCATGGCGTCCAGGCGACCGAGAAGAGACAGTGCGTTGGCAGCGATGTAGAGGAATCGGGTGTCAATTTCACCAAACGCGTCGCCTGCAAATACTCCTGAAGGTTGTTGGAGTGATACGATGACTGGGTGGACTGTACATAATCAAGTGATTGTACCGAGCGGGGTGACGTACATCCAACGACGCGGTCGACGTCCAATCTATCGAGCGCGTCTTGTGTGACGAGGATCTGGATCGCGCTCAACGTGGACAGAATATGCGCATCGTGGTCTGGGTGTGCACCAAAGCCACCTAGATCAGCCGGATCAACCCAAAATGGGGGAGAACGAATGAGGGTAGTACAGACCTGCCTCCTCGTCCCAACAGCTCATCACGTACTCAATCATTTCTTCCCGATCAAGTGCATTTTTGTGTCCCATGATGCACAGTGCCGTGAGTCCCCAGTAAATAGCGTTCATTCGCAGGTGTGCAGTGAGATGATAAGCAAGATCATCTTTGCTCTGTATGATGGTAAACGCGCGATACAGCGTATGCGAGGCGCTCACATTTCCAAGTGACTGTATGTATGATACATGCAGGGGTATGAGCAACTTGTCCTGTGTGTTCATCGTCGTAGCACTCCAAGATCACCAACTTCCTTGTCTGCCTTTCAGATGAGAAAGAATCTGACGGAACTGAGTGAAAGGCGTTAATTAGGGTTTGGGGTGTGTTGAGCCGAGACACATTGTACGAATACATAGGGCTAGTGACTTACGCTCCCACTCCTTCGTGACGCACGTGTTCATCCCTTAGCGCATCTAATCTTATCGACTCTTATCGCCCCTCATCGATTGTGAGCGGTGAGCGGTAATACCTCAGATGCCCCTTCGGAGTCTCTCGTTCTCCCCTTTCAACCGCCTGTTCTCCGCCTTCAGCTCTTGGATTTCACCATTCCATTCCTCCATTATTTCTCTGAGCTCCCGCTTCCATCCTCTACCCGTCCGGACAAGGTCCAAGTGTAAGCCCATCATCTCCGCCTTGGTCTCGCGCTGGAAGTCGTACATGACGTCATGAACAATGTTCCGCAGGAAATCCTGTGCAGCCGCATTCATGTTTAGGTTCGCAGTTGACGGGCGGTGCGGCGACCGGAGCCAGGTTGGCGGAGCTGTTGGGCGACGCGGCGACACCTGTAGAGAAAGCTCTTGTTCTCGCTCCTCATCCCGACGCTCGTCCACAACGATCTCGGCGCCACCTTCCTCTTCCTCCTCATCACTCCCTCCAGATGACTCTTTGGCGTCTGGTTGCTGCGCAAACCTGGCCTTCTTCACCGCCACCTTTTCTTTCCCCTTCCCTTTCTGGCTTTCGCCTTTGGCCCATTTTGCAACCTCGGGACTCGCGAGTCCGAGTACCCCACTACTGGTACAAGTCGCACTCGTTAACGGAGGTTTCATTGTATTCTTCCACAATGAGATAGGCGTCACAGGCTCACGTGGTAACTCGGGGGAAGACAAGTCCAGGCGATCGTCACTGTTGTCCGGAGTGGCTGACCGTCGTTCTTGTTTCTGCGTGCGTGCAACAGCCTTCGAGGACGATAGTTTGTTATGGGCAGAGCCAGCTGAAGTAGGCCGGTGCTTTCGTCCATTAGATGCTGTCTCAACAGACTCGGATGCAATCCGACGTGTCGTGGTTTTCGGCCCGCCTTCGTCTCCGGGGTCGTCGTTCAACGGAGGACCTGACCGGACTCGCATCGCTGCCAGATGCCCGGAAATGGACTCCGGCGCAGGTCCGAGTCCTAGACGTTCGACGTCTAGTCCCATCTTGTGGGATGAGGAAGCCTTGGCGCGTTGCCTTGCACCTGCTAGCTCGGTTAACCCACAGGATGTAGGCGAAGGCGGCCGAGCATGTGTTTCTTGGTTTTCCTCTTGTCCCCTGCTTCTCTGAGACTGCTTTACTCGGCGAGAGAGTGTTGCTAAGAGACAACGTTAGGTGTCTTGTATCGCGACAGAGGGCAAGCTACATACGAGACTGTGAAGCTGCTAGCCGTGCATCCAGACCTAAATTTCTGGTCTCAGATAGCGGGGTTCGCGCAGGAGAAAAAAGCTTTTTCTTGAGTGTAACACCACCTCCCCCGCGAACCTTTGACGCAACCATGACGCGTGGTGGAGATTTAACCCCATAACCAGCAACAACAGCACTGACGGATGTCAATCGTGAAGGCGCAGGACGTTGGGGAGACGATTTAACAACTACTGTCGAACTTGACTTGACCTTCACGCTACTGGTGTCACCATGACGAGACTTGGGCTTGCCCTGTAAATGTGGATGAGGTTGAACATGATTCGCGCGAAATGAACTGCTTACCTGGACATTAATTGCTTTGATGGAAGCACCGTTGTCCCCAATGATGAACGACTTTGGCTCTTTCTCGAGTGACCTCAGGTCAAGGATCAAGAGCTCGCCACTTTCAGTCCCCAGATATATAGCAGCGCCTTCCGCAGTGAAAGCACAACAAGTGAGAGAGGTTTTCACATTGACACTCTTCAGTATCCTGGCCAGATAAGTCAAGACAGGCGTGCTAGTTTCAAAAAGTCACATACCCGTTACCCTTGTCCAGATCAACAAGTACTATATCACCGTTGGTCGTAGCAACAGCAACAAGAGTTTTGCTGAACGGGCTAGCTGCCACACCCACGATATCCCCACCTCCCGGGATACGAACCGTCTTGAGAGGGCTACCAGGTCGCATCGAATCGTAGACAACAAGGTCCCGTCCGACTCCTAACAAAAGTCTCGTCCTGGAATGTTGGTGGAATAAACAACATACTACAGGCTTTCTGTCCGGAAGCCCTTTCAATTGAGCGTGCGACGACTGTGTCAAGTCATGGACAAAGACTGCAGATGCCGACACGGATGCCAACAACGTCCCGTCGTTGGACACCGAGACCCGTGTGACGGTGTTCTTGTGGGGTTCCAGAGAGGATAGGACCTTTCCAGGTGAGTGGGTGCAGTCTAGTGACCACACCCTGTTAGCGGCTGCAAAGAAGAGTATGCTGCGTTTGTCCTTCATTGCCAAGCATGTCACGGTATCCGATCCACGGTAGAGTTCTTCTAGGAGGGCCTCCGATGGGGTATATCTCTTGATAGACGAGGAACTGGCCAGGTAGAGTTGGGTGTTGTCCGGAGACCAAGCGTTCGTAAAGCATTCCAAAGAAGTGGAGACAGGGAATGATCCCGATGAATTCTTGAGACTGGGTGAATCGATGAGACTGGTACCATCCTGTGTGATGATTGCGAGCATGGATCCCATGTTGCTGGTCCAGATGGAGATACGTCGAGTTAGTTGGCGACTTGAATCAACCGCGTCACACACGACGCGTCGGTCACATGACCTCGATTACCTTGAATAAGAAACAGTATCGTACATAGTCACTAGTACTCGGCGAATCTCACTTTCTTGCGTGCTGTCACATCCCCACCTCTACCCTCAGACTCGTAAGCAGGGACATCTGAGTCAACGTCGACCCTGCTTGAACTTTCCTCGTCCCCGCACGCACGAAACTGCGTGCCCACTGCCACCGATTGATCGTCATCGAGCGATAGGACCACGCCATTCAGATCATTCGAGGCAGACTCGGCCAAGAAGCGGGGATTCTGCTTCCACGGTAAACGACATCGGGATTGAGAAAAGGGTTGCAGATTACCTGTAGGTATTGTCGCATGCCACTCTCAGTCGTCATGTTCGGAACCTTGTCACTACTTCTCAGGTATTGTCTCCGAGCAATCATTTCTTCTTCGGCCGTGGAGCGGATGACCAGAGTTTTTGCTAAGAAGGATCTAAGCGGTGAGTACCCGAGAGCGAAGAGACGTACCAGTGACAGGTTTTGTTTGTCCTATACGATGGGCACGCTAAGACACATCAGACTACAATTGGAATGTACCAGGGACATTTCAAACCTTGATAGCCTGCGACTCGACATCAGGATGCCAGACAGGCTCGCAGAAAATGATCCGGGAGGCTGATATCAAGTTCCTATAGAACATGTCAGCTTCCAAAGTTGCGCACCCATCTCATGAACTGACAGGCCCCGCGCGCCACGCTTCAATTCCATCAAGAGGACCCTGTGCACGTCTGAGGTTTCGAATGTTGTGATGCATTGCTCCCTCAGCAGGTATTTCTCTTGATTGGTGTACCGTAGATACTTGATTTCAAACAGTGACAAGGCCTCGCCGACTTGATACAGCGTTAGAAGAGAATTGGAGAATATCAGGAATTTTTCTTTCGCAGAGTATTCCTGGATCTGCGAGCATCTGAATGTAATCCACATCATTAATCCACATATGCAGACATACCTCGGAAAGGATGTAGTTTAACTTCGTTGACACCGAGGGTCCAACCTTTACCCCAGACAAAGGTGAAAACTTCAGTGTGCGAGCTGCAGCCGCTTCAGTAGAAGTAACTTGTTTTACTCTGCCCCCATCTTGACAGTCTTCGAATTCCTCGTCCTCGGTCATTCGTTCGACGTGTTCCTTCAGAGTTTTGATCTTCCCTTGCACCTCTTTCTCCATTTCTTTCCTTTGGTTTGCGCCGCGCTTTGCCTGACGTGCGCCAGTCGACTTCGAAGCCATTATCCTTTTTTCTTTCCTATCGAGGATCTTGCCTTCTTCAACCAGCTCGTCTCTCGAGATCAGAGGTTTCTTCCGCACGAGCGATCGCAGCTCCATTAACCGGTCTGGGTGCATAACATCAATCGTTCGACTACCGTCGCACAATTCAGTTTGTGTCCACGCTTGAAAGACATCTGGATCAAGTCCGGATATCTTGAACGGGACGTCCGCGTAAGGTTGCATCGCTCTCCACATCTTGTCTTTAGCAGCGGTGGATCTGTATAACCAAGTCAATCCGGCGTCAAAACAGATGAAGATGGTCGTACGCGTGCTTGAGCGCTTGCTGTAGGAGGTCTAAATCTTTAGGACCTACCTCCCGCCTGACTGCGCGAGCTATGAATTCATCTGCAAGGTCGCAGATCTGGTCGACGTTGTACAAGATATCCGAAGCTGACCAGAAGAGGCCCCTAGAGACGGTGGCTTCAGAATATGGCGAGATCAGATGAAGAATACCCAGAGTCATACTGTAACGAATTGTTTATGGTCGTCTGTAGTTCCTGAGCTTTCTGGCTCGGGCGGAGGTAAATAAGAGTACTGTTTCGTATGGTGAAAATGCCTCGCGACGCACACTTGGGTGGAAAAGGTAATCCTAGTAAGCCGAGCTGAGCAAAGAATATGCAATACTGATCTAAGTTGACCTACTGTGCCTTCACGCTCTGAATCGATGGCGTTGATTGCGAGGGCAGCTTGCATCGCATTGTACGACTTCAGAGCGTAACCATCCAAATCCATGCGGATTATGTCATGTCTCATTGGGGGCAGCAAAACATCATTTTCCACGTCTTCAATTCTTTTGAGGTGGGGGCAAGGTAGGGTAAATACACATGGATGATAGTACATTCTTGGACTTACCTGTGACGCACCATCACCATTTGCATTACCTGGGTGAGAACATCGATAGCGCCAGGTCGTGGTCCATGTTGATCACATAGCAGTGTTGAGACATGGTGCTTGAAGCACTTCGTGTCAGTACTGAACTGTGGAACAGAAAGAAAATCCCCGATCATTGTTCCCAGTTTGCGTAGGTTTTGACGATCGTAACTGCCCCAAATCCGCATATTATGGTGCCCTTCATCCTGAGTAGATGAGATGTCCTCAGCAGAGTCAGAATCAGGGTAAACAAGGTCAAAGTCCTCTTCGTCAGTCGTACGACCTAATTGGAGACCAAGTAGGTTGGATGTGGGAGTGCCAGTGACAATCCACTTGTGTTGGATACTTAACTCCTGGACGAAATAGTTGATAATGGCTGCTGTGTTGCCAGTAATATGACCTTCATCAATGACCAACCTCTTCCACCTTACTTGCAGGAGAGGAGTAACGTTACGATCTCCAGGACAGCGACAATCTGGAATTCGGGACTCTGCCAAGCATGGGCAGGTACAAGGTTTGAGATCATGGAGTTTTTCTGTCTTGTTCTTCTTGGATTCCATGCGAAAACCTATTGATTATCAGTATATGCACTAGAGACTGTACATCCTGCATACGAGTATCAGTCATGATAATCAGCTGAGAAGGAATCATTAGACAAATACTTCAGATTATCATCCACTTACCTCATAATCTGATGCAAGTTTTCTAGCATCAGGAAGATCCATAGAACGTCGGACTATCAGATATCGAACATTGTCATAGCAGTGCTTGTCAATCTCAGTCTTCCACTGATCCAGCAAAGCCAATGGGACAACGACAAGGGTAGCAGTTGAGGGGTACATGGTGCGGGGACAAAGATTGGTTGCAGCCCGACAACTTGACCTTTTCAGTGCTTCAGGAAGAAGTTCACCTTTGTAGTGATGATAAAAGGGTTTGTTAGCTTGTATGACCGGCCATAGATGAGTGGCTTCTAGCTCATTGGCAATTGCTGGACGACCTGTGGTGGCTTTCAATGAAGAAAAATAGTGGATCAGGAGTTCAACAAGGGATGGTACTTGTTGAATAACTCTCTGGCCAAGACCAGCTCTATCCCGCGCAAGAGCATGCTCCGTGGAAGGGAAGTGGAGGTAAGCCAGAGGTGTCATCACTGGTCGATGATCAACCATGCATCCCTCAGGATCTGCAAGTTGACTTGCAGTTGCGAGGACGAGAGCAATGATCATCACAGTTTTCCCCGTTCCTAGTATAGAGTAAGTTACATGTCTCGACACTCGGTTTGAACATACCTAACTCTTCACAGAGTATTCCAGCCTGAGATGGGGAATACGTTGGACACTCTCGTAGAACTGTCATGGTCGACGGTCGAACGTAACAATGAAAGCCTGTCATGCATGAGACAGGGATGTACAGTGGATCCAGAACTGGACTGGTGCTTGATTCCCTGTGAAGCATGATAGCGACCGAGTGTCGCTGGTAGCCATATAGCGTAGTTCTTAAACCCCAGATGGCGTCTCCGGAAGCGACGCCACGAGAGAGTCTTGCGTTTTCATTCATCAATGGGCCCAGCACTGGGGAAGGTAGATCACTATAAATCTCGGCCATGGTGGGGTTATCCTATCGACAACAATTAACACCAACATAAAGAAAAGGCTAAAACTCCACAAACAATATGACTAGGCAAGAAGTGCTCGTGCGGAGCATCGAGACAAGCCTCGTCTGCATCCCACAAACCATGGTTTCGCTCGATTAGCGGTACAATATTATGCATGTGGCGTTGAGCTTCCTTGACCACGGTTTCGGAACGGCGGTGTAGTCGCCCATGTACATTGGGCAAGTCATTAGGGATAAGATAAACCCTGATGAAGATTGTTCGACCGCTGGCGCCGATTGTGCAGGTTGCCCGGAGGTATAGGTGCTCAGTTAGAAATGCCAGTTCTCGGAAGAGCGTGTCCGCCGGATGGGTAGACAAACTTCGTATGGGAAGTGAATGCCAATTATGGTTGTGAGATGTGCTGGGGCACGGTGATTCACCATCATGGACAGTGACGGTGATCGTTCCGGCCGGAAGTAGGTTGCTCAGCGAGAACGGATCAGTGGAGTCCCGCTCCTGGACGACGGGTAACCTGTGTTTTCCTGTACAAAACGGACAGTACGTGGATGGCAACGGGCGTTGTGCTCCGTCGTGGGACTGCATGACATTGAAGAGAAGATCAAGAGTGTACCGTCACTTGTTGGTGGCACGAGTCTGTGCAAAGTCGTGCGAAACACCTTCTTTGCTTGGTTTCCACTTCGACCTGAACTATCCTCATCATGGCATCCTTGCTAAAGCGTTCATATACATCTCCTCGCGGAATTCGCATCTCAGTGACAACAAAACCTACACCAAAGACAACGAGCTTTATTCGCCACAGTTCCAGCTACGCCTCCAAATCCCCCAAGGACACAATAACATGGTCAAAATACCTCGAAATTCGACGCGGCAAACGCAGATGGGAGACAGTATGATACTACTCGCACTTTCCCTAGTACCGCCCCTTGTTGACTCCCTTTTCTCAGGCCCTGTCCATCCCTTCGTCCATTCTCGGCCTCGTGGGCGGAGCTGCGTACTTTGGCTCTCAAGAGATCGACATGACCAAACCAATAATGGTGAACCTCCAACTTCGTGGCACGTGTTAAAGCAGATACTGATGGTTCATATGCAAGGGAATTGACCCCATGATCTTTTATTCAGTTTGTACAGTGGCATGCACGGGTGAGTCAACCCAAATGACCACCGTAACCTCGTATTCAACGTTTACAAGGTCTTGGATACCTTTTGGGCCCCACATTCGGTGCAGCTTGCTGGAGGATGACCCATCGTCGCACACTTGCCCTTATAGAAGCAAAAGACCGCGAGTTCCACAGGCATATAGTCAAGAATCGCGTCGACCCAAGAGCACAAGGTACCAATAACCCTGTGCCGGACTACCATGGTATAGAACTCCCGGTCTTTTGTATGAGAGTATCTCTGACCTATCAATCAGGAGAGAAAATTGGTTCGCTGCACCAATACCGCCAAGTATGTATCACGGCATTATACTTTCATTTCCTTCTAACACAACCTCCAGTGGTTGCGAGACCAGGCAAAGTTCAGGCAGAAAGCACAATTCCCGGAGGAATAGAAGTGGATTTATTTCGTTACACCATCATATATTCAATCCATTTATTATCCTCCCAAGTGAAGACCCAGGAATGCGTGAACATTCGTCGTTCCCGATCGACTACTGAGTATCTGAACGAATAAGTTAATACCATGTTCAATACCGATGATAAGCGGAACGAACATTTGGGACCGGCCATGCCCTAGCCAGCATCTGGGATAAGATTCCGGGCTCTGCGCCTCGCAGCAAACGTGGGGCTACTAGCTCTTCGACCCTACCCGGGTCTTCCCAAAGACCGAGTTTGCATACCGCTCACCGCGAGCGCCTGAGGTGTCACCCAGGGGGACAGATCTCTCAAACTCTCCCCTGCACGGTGGGTTTCATTTTGCGAAGACGATAGTGCATGCCCCGGCACAGTTTTAGCATGGGGACCCAGAAACTGGTTCCGAAGTTGAATCAAAGGGGGAGGGGATCGTGCACGCTTGGGACGCGGGCCTGCAAATACGTTTTTGTCCGGGCCCTTGTCATCCAACGCAGGACCGCTGATGGAGCGAATCTGCGGTGCCCAGCGCACATCTGGTGTGGGGATGACAGGGATAACTGGGCGGGTCGTGGCCAGAGCCTCGACGTCCTTTTCCGACGGTCGTTCATCGGGCGCTTTTGATGCCGTCCGCCGTCTCCGTGACCAGTAGATAGCTAGTGCTTCACCATGCAACATGGGTAAATCTAATCTGCTCTGAACAGCGAATCGAACTAAACATACCTAGCACACCCAGGCCAAAGAGTGACAGAAGGGCAGCAAGTGGAACGGTCAAGGCAAGTGAAAGGCCCGTGAAACTTGATTGAGGGGTAAGTGTAGGAGATGCGGCGATTGATTTCAAAGCCTGTGAAGTTGGTGCGGTTTCTGGGACATCAGGAGAATTCATGAACGGAGAGAACGTGCAAGCGCCTAGGAAAGACGTTTGAGTTGACGGACGGTGTGTGCGTCGATTCGCACATGAGCAAATAGAAGGCGAACTTATGTAGGTACCCACGTATCATCCCCCCTGACGACTGTATCGCTTGACATTAACTGGCCAGGCTACTGAATTGGGTCAGGAACAAAACTGACGCCCAGCGGCGTGGGCAGTGTCGGAATACTTGAGGGTGCCACCAAGTCGATCATGCATCATGCACTGCAGCAGCACTGGCAAGTGCATGGGAACCAATGATGATATAGGTGTGAAAATCGGAAAAGAATTGGTGCGTTGGATCTTTTCACTGAGTTGTTGCCTAGTAGGATAAAGTAGTCGACTGGAGCGAGTCTGGGAAACGGATGAGTCAAAGGTAAACGAGAGCACCATTTTTTGCCCAGACTTAGCCTGTGGTGTCACTGATCAATAGTGATGTGTGGCTCACACTGGGCAGTGAATGATAATGATGGATAGATATTCAAATCAATCGTTGATACCTCGCTTCACGAGAAATCCAGTTCTTGCCGGTACCATTCAGCGTCATTTAAATGGATGCAATGCTGCATGTGCTGGATTGGACATGTGATGTAGCAATATAATACATGACCAAATGATGGCGACAGAGCGTGGGCTAGATCGCGTCGACCAAGATATTCGATATAGCTCTGTGCAGCGATCGTGCTCCTTCACTAGGGTGGTAGCTCGGCAGAGCCTTGATGACCAAAGACTCTACCTCTTGAGGAGACAATGTCTTGGAAGCGGTGCCTGCGAGCGAATAGACGGTCTCCGCGGCTATAGCTTTCTTCTCATCCAATGTGAAGGGCACGAAGGGAAGGACTGTAGTAACACGAGAAACCAATGATGCCTGTCGAGGGTGTATGAGACAGTTTCTTCCGCGGAAGAAATAACCATACCCCGAGGCAGTGCGAGACACGGGGTCGCAGCATGGCCGTTAGCTCGAGGTAATCCTCACGGGACATTCGCTTGTCTGGTTCCGCACGATTCTCGTGGTATTCGAAGACCAACTCATGACCAACGTTCGATGTGCCTAGCCAAATGACATTGCGCGCATCGACATGACGCTTTCCGGCCTCCAAAGAACATCGACCTGCCAGGCGATGAGCTGGATAACATGAAATTCAGCGTTGGAAACGAACCTAGTTCCCATGGCATAAGCAGAGACCAAAGCGCCTTTTGATCTTCAATCTTCTCGATTTCCTGCAAGGCTGCATGAGACTTGCGTCAACCTATTGATGTAAGGTACTCACGTCCAAGACAACGACGCATCTCTTCCCCTCATTTTCGATCAAAAATTCTGCAAGAGTACATGAAGAGGGTTCCTACAAAGTCGTGTGACTAGCTGATGTGTCTGCGGCAGGCAGTCTGGCTTACCTCATATGGACTCATAGAATACGACTGCCAGATGTCATGGGCAGATCGGAGAGTAGTCATATTTACAGTATGAGTAGGAACATCAAGCAAGAATCCAACTATGCAACGGAGTCAGAAGCCAAATTACACATAATGAAAACAGACGTACATTTCCGTGCGAGGAGACTCTTGCCATGACCACTCGGACCTGTACTAGAATTCGCATCGGTGGAAATACCAACAAATGAAGCCACGCACCACACAACAAAACCACGATAGGAGCTACGGCCAACTTCTGAGAATGCATGCTGAGAACACGAAACAATTGCTCCAATGCCCAGTCTTGGCCGATGACATCATACCGAACCCGTGTCAGAGGGCGGAAGAACGAGCGATAGATTAGTTGTGAAGTTTGGCGAGTATGAGGTGCGTCGGCTCGAGCGACAAAGTATCTGTGCATAAAGGGTGACTAAGGTAAGAAACGAAGCAAACAATCCAAATTACCTTGTGGCTGGATCCATCCCTTCCAACGTGGTTTCGGGAGGTGGACCACTTGGTTGATCACCCCCCTCTATGTAAGGCGTAGGGTTCAAGTTTGGGTTCCGCAATGCTGAAGGATTTGCACCATATGCAAGCAGCGCTTTGACAATCTCTTGTTTGTGCGCAAGCTTGTCATTGGTAAGTGTAAATGCCAAGGCAGATTGGGGCCCAGCGGAATCATTTGGACCTGCCTCGCCACTCTCAAGGACTTGGCGTACTTGGTCCACATCGTCACTAGCGATAGCGAAAAGCAGGGTAGGTTTCGGTGTAGCAATGGCATGAACTGGCGTTGCAAGGACAGAAGCAGGACGCGTCCAGTCACCTGCGTGTTTGGATTGTGGACGGGACATGGTAGAGTCATTCTCGTCATTCTCTTGTTCCTCGTCTACGACGTAAGAAAGACTCAGTGTCGAGGTCCTCCTAGACCGAGTACTATCAGCTGGTGTATAATTCCGAGAGCCCGCTCGATAATGTGATAAACGCCAAGGCTTTGGTTGTTGGATTGGCGCAGAGGCAGAATGTGAATCGCGGCGAGTCAAAGACTGGGGCGGGAAGTTAACATCATCGTTTGCTTTCAGGATGGGAGTGTTGGAACTGGAATGCTCGAGGGTATGGTGTATTTGCTCGGGTATTTGCTCGCATGAAGACGAAAGCTACCACCAGTTAACCTATCATCTCCACGGAGAAACCAACTGACATACTAATGAATTACGTGAAAGGGAAGTGGTAGATGATACACTGGGGGATTGCGGTGTGGATGAGTTGAATAATTGATCTGTTGTCGAATGATATTCGTCAATGTCAGAATGATTTGCAGAGCACAGTGATCTCACAGGACAAAATGCTAGATGCAATGCTCGACGAATTGGTAGACAATATGGAAGATCTCTTATTGACGATAGAAGACTGGGAGGAGGATCGGTAGGAGAAGTTGAGATATCAGGAAGACACTTACGAGATGGAGTTGTCTCAGCCCGCCTGTGGGAGGAGCAGACATCGACTGCGCAGGTAGGGGGGACCGTGTCATGGAAGAAACATAGCTTGCAGAAGAACATCCTGGTGGCGAATCCTCTCTAGCTATATCGGTTCGAATGCGTAACACCTCTCGGAGTTCGGGGACGGGGAACGTAGTATGCAAAGGCTGTGATAGTTGCGTCACCGCAGGCTAAGTAGCATAAGTTTGAGAATCGTTCAATCAAATTTGCTCACATACCCGGGGTTTATGGCGCCGAAATCCTAGTGGAACCATAGTACTCCCGACCTCCCTGGCTTGCAACCGGGTAGAGGGGTTTGTGGAAGAAGATACCTTGTCATTAATAAGATTTGCCTTCGGAATGAGTTCGGCAAGGGAAGAGCGCGACAATGAACCCCGCCCAGTCAAAAAAGGACGGAAAACAGTTTCAGACCGTGGAGAATCTGAGCCAGAATCACCACGATTACCAGGCTCGCTGTCGGAACTCGAAGAAGATACTCCCTGGGAGAAATGGAGTATGAGATCCAGAGACTGGAGGCGATCCTCTTGAGAGAGTCCCTCTGTGAGATTGGTCACATTTGGAGGTGCCGTGTCTATATGCGCGGGACTGGAGAACTTTGACCCATCATCGGAGGCACCATCATCAAAGTACTGGTCATAGAGCGACTGGACAGAATCGGATCGGTCCGGCTGCTCCAGTGGCGGTGGTGGCAACCTCAACACATAGGAAGTATCCCCAGGAGGCGAGTTTGCTTTCACAGTGAGATCAGATGCAGCTCGACTTCTTCGCAAAGTAAAATCAGCGTCGGAACCCGGGAATCCGACTGAGGGAAGCTGCCTTGGTCTCGCTTTCTCCGTCAGGTCGAAACCCGAGTATATCCGTTCCGTTTCTTCGCCCTGCGACACTGCGTATGCGTTCGACATATCCCTTTCGAGATGCGCGACGGCTGCTTCAGACACGACAGACGTATCTTCACCACTCAGGGTGGAGTGTCCGACAATTTCAGCTGGCAGAAAGGGAGGAGGAAGTGGAAATGATAGGCGTTGGGAGAAACCGTCACACTTGGAGTCGAAATATTCAGTGACTTCTTCGGACCCTATACTATTCTCTGCAGCGAGGTTTGGGCTGGCCTCGACCGCGACGTATTGTGCGAGGCAACCGTCAAAAACGGTGGACAATGGCTCTGGGGACCGGAAATCGTCGCCATCGGTGTGTGGAGACGGACTGTGGGACCTGTCCGAAGACAAGCGTTTCTGCAGGGCAGATGCCTGAACACCATCGGTACCTATAGGAGCATGATCGAGGTCATCATTGCTCGAGGACGGGCTCGGTTTCGGAGGGCGCCAATCGTAAGGCAAAATGTTAGGTAATCGTTCCTGTGAAGCAGCATCATTTTGTCGGGCAGATTCCCGATGATCATCGACATCAGGAGCGGCAGGACTGAAGGTATCGCCGACCGCAGGAGGGCTATGAGAGAGTCCTGATGCTGGACTCGATTTCGGAGGCTGCTTATCGAAATGGAAAACACGGGACGAACGCTCTTGCGGGGTAACAATCTTTTCCGCGGAAAATTGGAGGTCATTGACGTCTAAAGGGGTAGGGCCAAGAACATCCCTGGCCGGAAACAGACCGTGGGAGGTATCCAATGGTGAACTCGACATCGGAGAGCATCTTCCCCGCGGGGCAACGACCCTCTCCTGAGCAAGTTCCTGAAGATCATCGGCGCAAGCAGAGGCAAACGGCCCATTCGAGTCATTGAAAACCTCCGAAAGTGGACACCCCTCTGAGGCGCTTGCCTCTGGAGCCGCGGTGCTATCAAATTGACTCACAAGCTCCGAAGACTCGCACACGCGCAATCCAGCGATAGACTGCTCCAAGGGTTCGTGTGCATCACCGTAATACGAGAGAACCGACGTATTAGGAGTCGAACAGCTCGAAATGAATGAAAGCAAGGAGTCCTGCTTGAGAGGCGATACCCGAGAGATATCGCTCAAGTTCTCATTGGAGGGTTGCGTTGACAGTGCGGTCTTGAAGGACAAATTGTCATCGGAAATGAAAGAAGGTTCCTTGCATGAATCTTGATCATATTCCCTTGCCGGATAAAGATGTTCAGGGGAGTACCGCGTAAGTGCGGGAACCTCTGATAGGTTGTTGTCTTCTTCGGCCTTCTCTTCTGCGACATGTACTTGCAGAGGGTCACAAGTCCTACCCTCACCCTGTTCTTCGGAAGGCGACGTTCTATAGGCACCCAAAATGGTACATGCAGTATCCTCATTATCTTCCGAGCCATCAGATGATACTTCCTTGATGGCCTCGATGCGATTGTGAGAAGATGTGCCGAAAGCACCGACGTCGTACACTACTCTGCTTTCCTTGCGTGCGGGGGAAGAGAGGGATGCTCGCCGTGAATGAGATAGAAAGGTCGCTGGAGATTGAAAGCCTCTTGGTGGGGAACGCGGGAACGGAAGTGGGCTAACCCAGTTGTCTCCGTCGGCGTATCCTGAATCTATTGAATCCCCTCTCTTGGCCTTGGGAGGAATGGGAAACGGCCGGAGCTTGGCCGACAGTTGGACAGGGGACAAGAGCTCCAGTGCACCATCCTCAATAGGGCTAGCTAGCGGAGGCTCCCCGAAGACACTATACCGTGGAGAAGCCAACAGCGACGCGCCGGTGAACGAAGAGAAGGTTGATTGCCTGTTTGACAACATCGTTGTAGGATCCTCCTCCCCATGGTCGTCCATGTCGCCGTCTTCTTCTTCTTCGCCTTCTAACCCGATGACATACGTTTCTGCAGCCTCCACGAGGTAGGATGTAGAGTCCCCATCACCGGATTCATCGTTGTCAGGAACGGGAAGGAACTCTGCGATAGGTTCACTACTATCCCCTTCTGGAAAAAAAGATCCCATCTGGCACCCAGATGGATCAACCACAGTAGTTTCGGAGTCGGGTACAAGAATCGAGGACTGTTCCGCATGGACAGAAGCACCTTGCCCCGTTCCCATCTCAGTAGCGGTACCGGTTGAGATGGTGCTCGTTACCCGGGACGCCGGGACGGCATCTTCGGCGGTAGCGGGAGGATCGGAGGGAGGACCAATAACATCAGAAAGCACGGACAAGAGTCCGGAGTAGCGTGACGAATCTTGAGTAGAGTTTGTTGGGTTCTGCGGACTTGCTAATTGGACGGAACGCGGGCTGGCAGAGTTGACAACGACGGAGGGTGGATCGAAAACAGGCTTTGGAGAGAGAAATGGTTGTTTGACCTGAACAGTGGAGAGCAGGGGCTGACTATCAGCATTCCTGACTTTAACATCGTGAATAAAATTGCAAGAGTCTGCAAAGAGGCATCGTCCTTGAGGGAAGAACGGACATGGTCGTGCTGGCCCGGACGTGTCAGAGCGAGGGAATACGGATGGAAAAAGACCTTACTTCTCTTCAGCCAGGCTGGTTCTTGAATGGACATTCCAGCAGATCATTGAGCGTAAACTGGCGCGGACGAGCAACAGAGCATCGACTACTTCCGACACAGAGTCCAACGCAAAACCGGGTCACCGGCTTGCTCTGCATTGCACAGCCACCGTCGCTACCGATCTTAATCATTCCTGAGAAATGGCAGTACCCAGAATCGCCCGTTTGACCCTCTTCTCAGGTCCTCAGTGCTCTCTCTGTGAGGTGGGTACTGTGCAGCACTCAGAAATGTCCAGTGACGAACGCAACTTCCCAGATTGCCAAGGCCGAACTGGCCAAAGTGAAGAAACAGGTGCGCAAGCTCGATTTTCTCCCGCGTCCACATCTCATCCAACGCGTCCAGCGAGAATTCGATCTGGAAGTCATCAACATCCAGGACAAGGGCCGGGAAAAGTGGAAGAAGAAGTACGTTTACTGGATACCCGCCCTTCATCTCGACGGGAAGGAGATAGCCAAGGGTCGCTGGGATGCCTCCACAGTGCTCGAGGCGTTGAAGCAACGGGAAGCGACACTAGACTCCCAACAATCGACGAAATGACCGATGCCCCCGGCGATGGTTTCATTGTCGACACCACATCTTCTATACATCCCTTTGCCCAGTTTCTCGGACAATGGCAGTCTTGCCTGTACGACAGAATTCCCGGCATCACCCTCGGAGAAGATGAGGATGAATTACTTGCGTCCACAAAGCAAGACCTCAGATTGTGTTTTAATTGTGGTTCTCCCGACCACGCCGTGGCGTCGTGCCCAGAACCTATCAACCAACAGCTAGTCACACTATCACACCAGCTGTTTAATTTTCTTCATCCCGGTCACAACGGACGGGAAGCCCCTCGGTTCTATGCAGCTGAGGGGTGGAGGCAACAGCGGCTTGAATGGCTTAGATCGTATGAGCCAGGTGTGATCCGCGGTTCTCTTCTACGAGACGCTCTCGGATTACAAGAAGGGGACCCGGGGAACGCAATCGAGTGGCTCCGTAACATGGCATATTGGGGCTACCCTCCCGGATGGGTTGGCTGCCGAGACCCGAGGCAATCAGTTTGCTCCCGCATCCTAGATGACGAGGCAAAAGGGCAGGACACTTCTCGAGAACGGGAATCACTCATGATCTTCGAGGGTACAGACAGTGACGAAGAAATTGACCTAACACTGTTCAGTCTGGGAGGTCCCTCGACACTTTCTCCAGCAACAAGTTCTGTTGATGCAGAACCGACTCGATGGGCCACCTATCCAAGCACGTATTTCTCTTCCACAGCCCTCTCTATCTACAACGGCATACCACTGGATAGGGTTGCGTCGCCTTCCTGGGTGAGTGTTACATTCACTCCAGAAAGAAAGGCACTCTGGAAACGTATACTCTCTGGCGGTTTGGGTACCAATAGCACTCAGTCGGCGCCCCCATGGAGATTACCTGGTGTTTTCGGTGCCTCGGCTACGGAAGGCATTGCCATCGATCATGTTCCCCCTCCACCATCGACTACGCCACCACCACTTCCACTCACACCAAACTCCGTTTTACCCGCATCAACACCAGTCTATAGATCTGAAAGGATTGTTGATATTACTGATGATGATAGATCAGTGGTCGCCATGGATATATCCAGCGACTCTGAATAACATTTGTTTGATGCATCTTCGACTCATGATAGTGCCGATTGAATTACGCGTGTCGTGCAAGATAGTATTATGTATTATGTTGGTTTGGGGGCTAAAGCTACACGTCACATCATGAAATACAAACATGACAGCTGTTAAACATAATAATAGTGTCGGAATGTCCGCTAATGTCCTTCCGGGTACTCGTGTGCAAGTCTACAGAGCCTGAGTGGGGTCATTCATTTATCGTGGCGATCCATAATCAATCAATGATTTGGACGTAGAATCATACGGCGGTAGTACTTGATCGAAAGTGTGGCTCGGAAACCGGCGATTGCGAGCGAGGGGCAACAGAGGGTGGACTAGTTGGACGTGCGGCATAACGTGGCAGTGTTTCAAGGGGCTTGGAGATGAGGAAGCCTGAAAGACCCGGTTATTGTGGTGGGATAACATGAGCGGAGATGACAAACCTTTCATTCCTGCTGCCTTTTCGCCCTGACGTCCAAAACCGTATCCAGCACGGCTGGCACTCCTTGCGGCACCAAACTCGGGTAAATCACGACTCTTGTCTTCGTACACTGTCGAAGAAGCAAAAGACCGTCCTGACGATGAGGTACCAGAGCGGTTTAGGTGTGCGGCAGGGGGCAAGTGAGTGGGAAGCGTGTTCTGAGGACCAGCACGCCATGTCCTGATGGAACGCCTTTCCTTTGCGGACTCGCGGAAGATGAGACCAATAAGCATGTTGATACAACCAATGATAAAGAGGAAGAAGGCTGCCACGAGGGTGAAATCGTCAACGTGTTGAGATAGGACTGAAGCACCAATTCTATATGGAAATGAGCATGTCGCGGCGTCATACGTGATAAGGATAGACATACAGTCCCTGAAATATACCCAGTGCACCAAGACCGAACTGAGTCCCCAGCACGGGGAAGAAGCGATCAAAGAATGCGGCGGGCCAGCCAAGTTCGGACAAAATGAGTGTAATGACTTGGAAGATGATGAAGAGGCGATTTATGACCGCCCAGAACACACCACCGATCTGATTTGGGACGGTGCTGTCTCTAGAAGGATGTGAGGGTGTGACAAAGAGTGTCGAATAGACACCCACAGGATGTATTCGCAGTCGGCAAAGGCTTCACTGGTGGCATTGCTGCTCCGCTTGGCCGAGTCGTACTCGTTCACAGCCTCGACGTCGTTGACGATGACAAGGATGCTGCTTGCAAAGACAAGCAGAAGGGACACGATACTAAGTACACGGACAGCGTTGAGAGTAAAGAAGATGTCTGAAAGGCATATGAGTGGACGATGAGAGGGTAAAGATACTGCCAGCCACGTACAAGTGCGTATGGGTGCCATGATGATGCGGGTATGCTAAGGACTGTAGAAAAGAAAGGATGAGGTGACCCAGCACCGAATGAAAGGAGGGGAATGAGATGTGTCTGCGGGACCAACACTTTTATAGTCGAGCCATGTTGCCATTCACCCCCACCTTCTATTGTTCTACAACAGAGGGCCATTTATTACGTAACACACCTCCCATTGTCCTCGTTGCTGCGTTCGCGACCACTGTTATATTATCTACCACCATCAATACCCGATGAAAAAAATAATAGTGCGTATTTGTCCGTAGACTAAAGAATTGGTTGAGTGAGGGGACATGCATAGAATCGAGTCCATATGTATAGAAAATGTCCATGTCATGCTATGTACGTTCGTAGTAGCTGGTCGTGACGCGGAACAGTGACGGCGGCTTAGCGTGAATAAGCAGGCGGATGTGTGTCCTGTCCTGTTAACGAGCCCTCGCGAACAGGCCCTCCATCTGTGTGCATAATGACATTTGGTGAAGCTCCAGAAGACGTCCGACGCTCATCCGGTATTGCGGTATCCGTCGGTGAAGGAGGTCCGTCGTTGATGATTTGCAAAACATGTCGTTCCGTAGGGGAAACAGGGCTCCCAGCCCGATTCCGTGGTTCAAGAACCGCAAACTCGTCCATGTTTGGTGTCCAGTTGCTGAGCGATGCGATAGTTGATCGGCTCTCTAGCAGTGGCCTTGTGTTACTCGAATGTGAGGCCACTGACAATGAACGAGGCTCTCTCTCTGCACTAGGACTTAGTACTCTTGGTCCAGGTTGCGTCTGAACGGTCAGAATAGACCCAGGTGTGGAAGGCCGCGAAGACCCCGTCTGAGTATTTTGTAGCAGTGGTGTAGCTGAGAGCGACGTGTAACGGCTGTGTCTACTCGAGTGTTCGCTGACCGAGCCGTGCTGCGACGTCCTCAGCGGCTCGCCAGCTGCTGCAGGAGGTATGACGTGCCCAACAAGTCCGTATTGGTAAGGCCTGGGCTCTGAACTAGAGTCGAGAATGCGACTGTCGCGCATGCGGCGTGCCGGTACAGCTGGCGCCCAAGCGACGTCATTTTGGAGTTCGTCCTTCTCAAAGATGTCATCCCATGGTCGACGCTTCCGACTAGGAGATACTGTGAGTAAACATACAAAACACAAAGTATGACGGTTTACCATAACCACCAGAGGGATCCGACAACTACTATCAATCCGACGAATCCACCAAGAACACCACCGACTATGGGAGCAACATTCGTTCCTGGCTCGTGTGATGCATCACTTTGCAGGGTAGGGCTGGCAAGGGAAGTAGGCACGTAAAGAGAAGTGGGAGGCGGCGTTGTGACCACTGTGACGACGGTCTGCACCACCGAGCCATCTGAAAGCGTGGTCGAGGATGCCTCGACCACTGTAGAGGGCGACGGAGTACTTTGAACAAGAACAGACGTGGTCAGCTGGCTGTTTGTAGAAGACTGCGCAGATGTTTGCGACGGAGATGAGCTTCCTCTTCCACTAGGGCAAGGTGCAAACAAGGTCTGTGTGGGCTGTGCTCCAACTGTCGAGGCAGTCACGACAATCGGCACTTGCGCGGCTTGGCCGCCATCTAAATAAATCTGATTAGCACACATCATCAGAGACTGTCTATTCTTGGTGCACTAGAGCGGCCGAAGCGTGTCGCGGTCTCAGAACGCCAAGAATGCCGACTGGGACGCGAGAAGGGGAGTTGGTTGGGCGCGAGGGCACTCACCTCCTACGGTATTCACCACCGTCACCTGTGTACTTGACACACACCCGATCGATGAGCCACTGATTGTGCCTGAGGCAAGACACGACTGCTGGACGGCGGTGGTCAACTGGACGTTGTTTGCTGTGCTCTGGGAATACGAGGTGGACGGGAAGAACGACGTGATGGTGGCATATAGCGTCGCTGTAGGAGTTGGGGTACAGGACATGGTGAGCTAGACGGGTAAGTGAGCAGGTAACTGGCGGTGAGGGGATCCAAGACACAAGAGAAAGAGAAAGTTGAAGGAGAGAAGAAAGGAAAGAAATGAAGGAACAACGTAAAAGCGGTGATGAGCGTTATAATAGCACTGCATGCAGTCAAGCTTATATTTGACCACCCCAAGTCAAGGTACAATCGCAAGCAAATACATGACCATTAATAAGATTCTAACCTCTGTCAAAGCGAACCGTCCAACAAGCAAAATCCCAACGGAGAGCAACTATGTAATCACTGAAAGTTGATGGGGCAAGTCACTGGTACTCCTTCGCGCTTTCCCTCGGCTAAGCGTCCTGCGCTCGGCCAACGGCGACCAAGAAGCTCGACGCCGCCGTTTCTCCTCCAAACCCACCGCCTTTGACACGCGTTCACCCTTCTCCTCTGGTGCCATATCATCCAAGCAGACAGTGGACCCGATGTCCAGAACAGGCTCGGGGGTATATGTCTCGCTTTCCTGCGGAACAGGTTTGCTACCCTTCCTCACTTTCCGCCATAGCGTTTTGCTCGTCCTCTTTACGAACTTTGCAAACGAGATGATGGGATCCTCCATACCCTCCTCTGGCACGTCAGGGTCTGTGGACCATAATAACGATCTGCCCTCCTGCTGAATAACCTGTTTGCGACGCGAGCGCCCAGGTACACCGAGAGGTGCCAAGGAGCGCGTCCTATTAGGATCGATTTGTGGAAGTGGTGCAAACTTGACGGTGGGAGCTCCATGAGAGGAGCCTGGGGGTGAAGGGGTATCATGGAGCGATGTGGGCGAGCCACTACCAATGGAAGAACTAGAGTCGGGGCAGGAAGTGACGGGGATGGCAACCTGGTGGACTTGATGGACGTCAAATGGGTATTGGTTTGGCGACATTGACAGGTTACTCCAAGTCGGTGTCAGCGCGAAGTTTTTAAAGGAGCGTGATAGTGAACGAAAGTGAAGCAAGGACACTTTGGACCGACCAGCGTTATTGACTTGACCCAATGAATCAGTCAGACGAGGTGTGGGTGGAACAAAAAAAAGAGATGTCTATCATTCTGACAAATCGATCACTTGTGTGAATCTCCGCGACCAGTGCCACGGGCAGTACATAGAGCCCATCGTTCAAGTGATGGGCACGGTTCGTCCCGATCCACAGTCTCAACCTCTCCTTCAGTATGGTCGAAAACGTTCCAATACCGCCCAATCGCTCGCCAGGATGCCGCCCAGCACACCCGGAGCTTCGTTGAAGCTTGGCGACTCCAAAGTACTCAACACTTGGGTCCATGATCCGAAAGAGTCACCAAAGGTCATTCTCAATCAATCATGGTGGCCCGGAGTAGCAGAGGGAGACTTGCTGCGCGTAACTCAGTCTGGAGACACATCCGGTTATCTCTTTACCGTCCGCAAAGATGAAGGCTGCCCAAAACCAACCCTTCAGGTACATTCCTCTCGTCTGTCTCACCTCGTCTCTGATCATTTCAGATATCTTTACCCAGAAATGTTGCTGATGCATTCGGCATGAAAAATAACACTGAAGTCACAGTGACAAAGGTACGCCACATCGCACTGCATCCTCGCCATTTCTTCACGTACATCTCCAGGTAGACAAGGATAGCCATTCGGCTGACTATGTCGAGTTCTCTTTTGCAGATCAGTACCTGGGCCGCAACGAGATGTGGAGGCTCGGTAAACATCTCGCCGGTCGATGTGTCTTTGTTGACCAAGAGATTGCTTTCATCGGCGTCATCGCCGCAAAAGTTCAGAACATTTTTATCAAGGGAAAACAGGTGGGGTCAACAACGCTTTCGCAACCACCTCTTTGTTCTCTTGACGTTACCCACACCAGGTGTCCTCGGCCTATGTGACGCCAAGGACCAAAACAATTTATAGGTCCTTGTCAGCCAAAGTCACGATATTCATCCAAGTTTGTCGCGAGCTCTGGCAATTTGCTGGAGATGGCGAGCGTTTCTACGAAAAGATCGTCCATTCCTTTCTCCCAACTCTTTTTTCAAAATGGCGAGAAGCGGGCACAGATCACACTGTCACAATCGTCTTGATCTCCAGAGTTCATTACGATGCGACGGAACTGGAGTATGCTGCGGGACCCTTGCGCCGCGATGAAGATGGACGGTGGTACAAGGATTTCTTCAAGATCATCACAGACTTGGAAGTCATTAACGACTGGAATCCAACCCTATTCCTCCTCAAAGACTCCTTCTGGGCCTTTCAGCGGGACATTCTCCTGGCGCACCACTACCATCAAGCTTCCATGGAATCCACCAGACCTGGCCAGGCGCGTTTGGTCGGACAACTGTCCTATGCTCACGATGGCCCTATTCTTGAAGTTCTTAACTTGGGTCTCAATCCCAATGAGACCCACTACATCGATCGTTCTCTGTCGTCAACCGGAGTCTCAACCATTCTTATAACACCAGGAACTGGATACTTTCGTGTATCCAAGCAGCTCTTACGTTTGACGACTACCAGAATGTTGGATCAAGGATTCGGGCTTGACCTCGTCTCTCTTGCGAAAGCGCCATTGCATCAGAGCCCCATCTTCAGCTTTCAAGGCTATGAGCCCAAGTTTGACAGAGACGCCAAAAGCAGCCTTCGTGACTTGGATCCACTATGGGGTGGTGATGAGACATCCATCGATGCGATTGGACGGGAGAAAGTAACCTTTTGGTGGGAACCATTCTGGATCGGCGTCACATTCTGGGACAAGCAGATAGACCTGCCCTTTCGGAGGGATAGGTCAGTTTCGAGGCAATTCAATTTTTCTTGAAACTAAGCTGATCCCTGGATTGTGCTAGGTTCATCGCCAGAGCTAAAATGCACGAAATACAGATGCTCGGACTTTTGGAGCACGACGTCCTTTCCACGATCGAGGTCCCTTTCTTGCCCGAATTTCGAGACTTGTTAGTAACCCCTCGAGATTCTTTCAGTGATGACAGGCCTCCAACGGCGGCCGAGGCGGAGCAGGCAGACCTAGACCTGTTTGCGTCTAAGAAGGAAACTCGACCCGCGAGTAGTACTCGGACTTCACTTGCATCAAGTACAAGTAGCACGGTGGTCCCTTTCTCTTATCGGTCATCTATGGTCAACGAAAGGCGTGGCATGGTTTCGCAGCGCACTTCCATCGCCTCGACGCGCTTCATGCCAATTGAAGAGAGCCCGCGTCGAATCTTCATGGAACTTCCGCCCGAAGGTAACGAAGATGGTCCCGTACCCTCGGTCACAGGACTGAGTACTTCCCCGTCTCAGTCTTCCGTAAGGTCTGGCCGCTCCGTCTCTACGACAGTCTCAACTGTTGCGGCACCCAACAATGTCACACCACCTTCCACGACGTCACGCCTCGCGAAACTCGCTCCTTCTTGGTTGTACAACCCCTTCCGCAGCAACTTGGTAGCTGAGCCACAGCCCTCCCCGAACACCTCGACACATAATATCACCCCAACGACACCCACTCCATCTATTCGCGTTCCCATCACTCCGAACAGATCAGTGACACCATCTGCATCCATTTCACGTTCGCCCCAGCCCATGGCTATCATACAAACTGCCTCGGGTAGGACGACACTTAGTCGCACATACGAAGAAGAACCACTGATAGCAATTCCCCATCGTGGTTCCATGTCGCGATACTCACCGCTGAGTACACCGCCCCGTGACGAGCCGGCGTTCGGAAAACGTCGTAGTACCACTCTTACATCGCTGAACGTGCCACTGTCATCCACATCCCCACAGTCAAGCTCCCGAACGAATCCTTCACGTCCCCAGTTTGCGGTGTCGTACACACAGTCTTCGCTTGCTCGCCGCTGGGAACACATTTTTCCCAACTCGATATACAAACACGAGGACAAGTGGAAATCAATGGTTACACCTGCTTGTCTCCCACTTACCGTGGAGCATTTCCCAAGTAATGCAGAATTGGAGTCTTCGTATGATGTTTTCTCGTACGACTTTGTCGTGGATCCTACCGAAATGCGCTCGTTCTTGGTCGAGCCACCGAATGTGCAAGGCTCGGTTGATGAAGTCCGCCGCGCTTGGGCACTGGTCGTGATGCGGGGCATGGTCGCCGTCCGACTCGCCCAAGGCTTCCAGTTCGTTCTCCGTTCCCAGAACTCATCGGACGAAAAGTCGATCTTACATCGTACCAAGTCATTCCTGGGCGAGGACGACACCGCACCAAAACAGGGTGGTGCAGCTGAAGTCTTGAGCTCTACCAAGGATCCCGTATATCTGAGCATGAGTAACGAAATACACCTGATATCTTATACTGGGGAAACGATCCAGGTCCGCCGATATGTCCGGAGGATGCCTCCAACGCAACCTTTTGACTATGACTGCTTGATCTGGCCCAAGTTGGGAATCGGGTACACAGAACTAAAGACCAAGTTTGTGTCACATGGACTAGAGAACTATGGGTGGAATAGGTGAGCTGGGCACACGAAGCAAGAAAATACGCTCGACTCAAACCTCGACAGACTGGATATGCTAGTCGCGGGCTATGAGCACCAGTTCAACGAGTCCTTGCGTTATTGGCGCACCAGATTCGTCGTTATTCCGTCAGCCGAGGCACCAGAGGTAACGAGCGGGCCCAGCGGGGAGAAAATGAACGAAGAGGAGATTCGTTTGATGGGTATCGACAAGCTCGCAGAGATATTCACCAAGGCACGCTGGCAGCCGCCAGATGAACGCGGACAACAGCTACCTCCTGTCAGGTTCCTGCCTACCACATTGAGTCCCGCCTATTCTGTGCTTGACGATTCGCTCATGTCGCAACTTGACGAGATACACGCTGCAGGCCCACTCAAGAAGAAGATGAAGAGCGAGCGGGAAATTGCGGACATGTCTCTGCCTGCCATTGCCAAGGCAATGCGCGATGACGACGGTGTACCCATCAAACTCCATCGGTGGCATCGAAAGAAATATCTAGACTCATTCACAGGATTTGATTTCGTTTCCTGGCTTGTCCGGGAATTCAGGGACGTCTCCTCGAGAGAACAAGGGACGGAATGGGGGGCGAAATTGCTCGATCAAGGTCTCTTTATCCATTGTACAGGTCGCCACGGGTTCTTGGATGGGTACGTGGCGTCACATATATTGGCGTTCGAGTTTGGCAAACCAATGCGTTTCAGCCACTACTTTTATCAGCTTAGTGGGGAGTATGCGACAGTGAGCACGCCTTCCAAAGGCTGGTTCAGTCGCCACACGCAGTACGAGGACACACTGATCGGGCGAAGTCACCACCCGTCTAGCCAGGGTAAGGCAAGTGGAGTCAGCCCAAAGCGAACGAAGAAACGCTTGATCCTAACGCAGAGCATGATTATTGATGTTGACCCTGGAAAAGTAGGCCGTCACCCCGTTTGAGCTTTCCATTCTGTGCTAACACGGGCTCTGTTTTGCAGAAAAGTGATCTGGCGGAGACTGTTATCCTGCACTACGACATCATACAGAACCCTGGGACAGTCTTCCATTTCGAGCTTCAGTGGATTGACTCCACTGCTCGATGCATTGAGGACACGCTTCGACAGTGGAGCAGGGCAATCGAGAGATATGGACTCAAGCTCGTGGAGGCATATGTGACCGAAATCAGCGACGTCCGGGATCGTAACGCATTCCAATCATGCTTCCCGTTACGCCTTGCAGTCCCACCTCCGGTCGTCCCCGACTTGGAAAAGAGGATCCCAGAATGGACACAACCAACGCACTATTTCGAATATGCTCTTTTGAGGCGATTTGGGTTCATCATCGATGTTGAAGCGGTGAACATGTATCCCAAGGAGGTGGACGTGGTCTACTCCTATCGCCGGGCTCCTTTCAACTACTCCCAGTTTGTACACCGATCAGGAGTTGCGTTCGTGCAAGTGTTGGAGGACGCGCAAGGTTTCCTGTTCTTAACGAACCGCCTCATGGGTGCTGGCCGCATGGGAACGGCGATGAAGAGCAGAGATAGACCTGCGGCTTCTGCCGATGAAATTCGGTCCAAGCTTCAGGAGTTTTGTTCCGACGAAGTCGCGCTAGCGAAATTTTACGAGGAAGAGCTTGCTGCTCTCGGTCCGGACGATCCACCTCCATTGAGTATATAGGTATTGGACGCAATCTGGTAGTTTGAAGCAGCGTGTGATAAAAGTGTAATTGACTCCGGACCGTGTATGTATTATACCAAAGTCCAAGGGGGTTATGATACTGAACTCGCATTAACAACCACCTCACGGCCGTTGCTTCGCACTGAGCGTCGCAAGGGATCTCTGGAAAGGGGTTTACGCATGTCTGTGGAGGTTAAGCGACCGCAGCCCGAACTGTCACTAGACCCAAACTCACCAAACGCGTCCTCCTCGTCTTTCCCACCTTTGCCGACACCAAGCGTGCCATAATACTCTCTCACTCTACGATACACACTATACCCGAATCCCTCGTACATGTTTATTGCGAGCGCGTTGTTACAGCGGACATAAAGATCAACGAAGAAACCCTTGTAATGGTCATCAGAGACGAGTTCTAGACGATTGACCATATTGCGTGCAAGGGAGAGGCGACGATACTCGGGGGCGACGGAGATCGCGGTAATGTGGCCACGCCATTCGGTTGACGAGCCCTCGGCCTTTCCAAGTACTGTACGAAAGCGGCTGTTTGTGGGATGTATGAGAAATTCGGGGATAAAGCTCGTACTGTAGCCCATCGTACGCCCGCTGGGAGCCTCTTGGACGCAGCACAAATCAGGCCATCGTGAGAGATAGGACAAGTAAAAGCTGATAGCATACTAAAAGCGAGCTGACAGTGCTGTGGACGGAACCCACGAAACGTCACGTACGGTTTCTGTCCAGACGTCCAAGTTGCTGTGTGTGGGCTAAGGTGGGATTTGTGAGACACGGTGTGTGGACTCACATGTTGTTGAACTTGAACATGTCTGTTGCCATGAACGGTCTTAGGATGCTCATGTTCAGTGACACAGACTGCAGAGTGGAATGAAATGATTCAGATATATCGCTAGCGTTATCTCTGAAATCCTTTGGATCCTAACATGAACAAACACACCTCTCACAGTGCACGAAGTCCCTGCTCATGTTACAGCCAACCACAGAGCTGCCAGAGTACAGAGACCCCTGGAACCTTATTCTCCACTCTGCCTATTTCACTGAATCAATGTATCAGCAATTTTCTGCGACTGCACCCCCTGACTATGAACATAACACGCTGATGGGGTCCCTCTCAGCGGGCCCAAGCACAGTGGCCCCGCATGCCACAACGACGACGCCGACTTTACATCAAAAACCACCCCCGCTCGTCGCGACAGGCGACTGGGCACACGAACTCGTCCAACTCGCGAAAACCGCGGAGCTCAAGTACGTCCGCAGCAATCCACCCGACGAGGGTCCTCATCATGACTAGTCTGATCCCATTTACCCCTCAGGAAGCACTCCCTGACCCTGCAACTCCACACGGCGCACGTCGTGTCCGCACACGCGAGTTTGGAACAAAAGGACAAGGCCATCCAGGATCTCAGAGAACAGAAAAACAAGTACGTGCGACACGAATCCTTGGGGTTACTACATCACGTTCATCGCGAAGCATCCTTCTTCCCATTTCGTCACCCACGTATATTCCAATCACACGAGTGTTCTGATTAATTTCTTTGAATGATGCAGACTTGACAGCGAGCGAATACGACTACTGAATGCTCTCGCAGAGGTTCGAGCTCCTTCTGTTGCAGGGAGTGTACCTATTGATCGGATCCGTCTATCAGATCAATTCAGACCGCGACAAGGTAGACAGATCATCTGTTCAGATGACGAAACGTGAACAAGGTCTTACGAATATCTAGGCCGACTTGCTTGAAGCATCTATTTCGCGAGAGTATGCGTGCGTTCTCTTGATCGGTGATCATCGGGTGCTGACAGCCGGATCGAAGATGTGCGGAGCTGCGTCAGCAGGTTGCTGTCTTACAAGACGGTGAATATGCGGCTGCCAAATCGGAAGTGGACCGGCTGCGTCAAGAACTGGGGCAAGCCCCTTTGCCACCATTACAAGCTACTTTGGATGAGAAGACGTCTCAGTGAGTCATCGATTTCCACGCTAGTGGCAACGGTATTTGTTGGGACACCACACTTCCGGCAGAGAGACCGGTCTCTCATCTGATTGCTAGCTGGGTTTGGACACGTATCAGAGATGGATGACTGGCTGGCCGAAGCAATCTGGAGCGCCCGGCTATTCTTATCGCGGATTTCCTTTCTCCAAAAGAACGCTTGCTAATATCCGGCAACATATCACTATACAGGTATTTGCGCGATCGCCGGGTAAATGGTGAGAAGCGGAGTGCAGGTGACGTGAGTCAAGAGGCTCCATCGAGCACTACAAAACGACCAAGGGGACGACCAAAGGGCAGTAAGAATCGGGCAAGCAGGACGGGCGGAAACGCATCAGGGGCAGCGGGTGGAGTAGCCTGATGACATTGTATATACCCGCATGTAACTGAGATGGGGTAATGAGCTGTTATTGGTGCTAATGTGTCTCATCAAAGTTTTGTTGGGTGAGACGAGCTGGTTTGTAATAATTTGCCGTAGTGTTTCGTACGATCGATGGCGTCCGGGCGGCCAATTTGGATGACAGTCAGCAAACACCGACGGCTTAGTCACGAGTGCACAGTCACGAGGAGTCATTAATCACACTTACCTCTCTTCCCCACACCATGCGTTCGTTAAGCGATGTGAATATGAACGTGGATTTGGTTGGACTGCGCCGCTGCTGCTAGCGGACGAAGACTAGTAGCTCAGCGTGGCCAGATAGTACTGCGCAAGTATACCAATATGGATATGTGAGGTAAGCTGGTTCGAGGTAAATTTAAGTAATATAATAATAAATAACGAGTCGCGATTCGTTCGGCTTCGGCTCTCTGACTCGGAATTGCTAATCCTTCTCCCTTGTCACTGCCTTCCTTTTTCGTCATTGTTCGATTCG